>JAUELO010051961.1:0-10063 GCA_032357855.1 Amphibolips quercusostensackenii | reverse complement strand
AAACAGTTTCGAGTGTTACTTAAATGACACCACTGGTGGAAACCCACCCTAGTGAAGAAAAATACTGATTTAATACCGCTTTAAGACTAGTTTTAAATAACGTTTATACTTTTTTCGGTATGTAACCTTTAATCTATACCTGTGTAATTTTTAGGGCATTGAAATAGAAACCAATTTCTCTCTGTGATATATAGAAAGTTGTCTATGTCAACAGACTAACTATACCTGCAAGCCCTAAAGGATCTAGGCTGATTTATAAGATCTAGAGGCTGATCTAGAGGAGATCTAGAGATTGTGGTTAAGTTGGTGACTCGTGATAACCCTAATAATGATCGGATATTGGGGGTGTAATCTTCCGGCGGGGCAAAAGGACAGAAAATATAGGTTTAAGACAGCTTTAAGACAGCCCTATACCTGCTTATACTGTAGACTTAAAATGGTTTTTATTTTTACGAGAACAGATTCATTTGTTTCAAATTGAAAATAGCAGCATGAAGCTATTATAACCAAAGAAAGAACACAAAGAAATAATATCATAAAAAATATATCTGTAGTGTCAACAGTGCTGATATTGTTAGCATCTGCAGGACAGTTTCTTTTTGTCAGGATAAGCTGAGGTGCGTACCAGTAAAATTTGATAATTGAACGTTTTGTGAATAAGCATTCTCAGCCAAGCGATCTCTGGGTAAGTTGAAAACTAGCATGATTGACCGTGCTCTTGGTGCTTCACTGATCTACCTGAAATTTAATCATTCTCCTGATCACTTTGCTTTGTATAAACAAACACGCTCATGTCTTTAACAACTTACAATTTTGATAAAGATTCTTTGTATCAGAATTAGACAATTTATGTCAGACTTTCGGATGCCGAATCACTAACTGTACTTTGCTCTACTGCTGACCTTGAATCTTTATGTGCTGGCAACTAATCCAATTTTTCCTCTATATCTTCTGCTAACCTCTGAAATTTTCTTCCTGATAATATAATAGCCGCTGCTTGTTTAGCGTCATTTAAGATCAGAATTTCCCGCCGTTTATTGTCTGAACAAACGTCTTTCATATAGATCTGTATAGGTTCTATTGGTAAAACGTCTTTTCTAATTTGTCTTCAATTATTTTTATAGCAATCTCGTTTTTATTATATGGTGATCGTGAATTGTTGCACTACTTTTTACAATCTTCACATACCGTAATTGATTATTTTATTTCACATCTTTAATGTATGTTTTCTCTTCCCATTCACGTATTCTGCACTTTCTGGTCTCCTTCTTTTCTTAATGCATCCCTTCTCTGAACTTGTTTCCTAATCTAAATCTTGCTAATCTTGACCATTTTCTCTCTGCCCATCCCTTCTCTGAATACTTCAGTACTTCTTTCTTTTTTATCATCTCATTTCATTTATTATATTTTGATTCCTCAATCATACCCTATCTTTTTAGTCATGATCTGTCCCTCTCCTTCTTTCGATTCCGTATAGCTTACTCCAGTTTCTTTTTTTATATTTTCAGCATGAAAGAACTCCCTCCTTTCTTTTTCCCACCTTGTTAATTCTATCGCCCTCCCTCTCCTTTCTTGCACCTTCAGCGAACAATTTTTCACTAACTTCCCTCCCTTCGTCTCTCTTAGTTCTTTCTTTAATTTCCATGCCTTTTTTACCGTTCTAGTACTAAATTAATCCCTTTGCGCTTCTCCCCTTACCATTAATCCCGATGTCCTCCAGTACCCTTAAGGTCCACCTTATATACTTTTCTTGTAAACTCTCAATCTCTTTTCCTTTCTTACCATCTCGATATCTCTGCTTTATAACCTAATACCGGTCATACCAGCGTATCAAATGGCCTCATACTCCCTCTTAAATTTTTGGTAACCTTTTTTTTCTATTACCCATATTTGTTTCATTACCCCTGCTGCTTTTTTTATCCTTTTTCTTACATGAGCTCTATGATCTCCATTAGTTTGCAAGGTGTATCCCAGTAATTAAAACTCTTTTACATATAACTTTATTCCTTTCTATCTCTCTGGCCATTCTTTCTTTTCTACTCCTTTTCTAAACCTTATTATCTTTGTCTTTTCTACATGCAAATTTAACATTTCCCCATGTAAGTATTTCTTTAATCCTGTAATCAAGCCTGCCATCTCTTCTTGGTCCTCTGCCATCAACACAATATCGTCCGCGTATACCAGTGTTTATATCTTTTGTTCCCTATCTTGACTCCTCCCCATCCTCTTTTCTTTATTTCTTCTCCTAAGTCTGATAATAATATATTGAATAAAACTGGGCTTTGAATACATCTTTGTCTTACTCCTCTCACCAACCAGAATTTATCTCCTGCTAGCTCTCCTACCTTTACACTGCATCTTGTTTCTCTAAAAATTTCCAATACTTTTTTCATAAATCCCTTTTTTATCTCCTTTTTTACCATAACTTTTCATATCTCGCATCGATTCAATGAGTCAAACGCCGCCTTATGTTGGCATTAGTGTCACTCCTCCATAATCTTTAACCTCCTCCTCTTTGCCTTTCCTTGCTATGGGTACCACTACTCCTTCTTTCTATAACTCTGGCAACATCTCTCGTTTCCATACTCTATTGTACATTATATATGCCCATTCCTTTAATTCTGCACCCCGCCCCGCCCACATATTTACAGACCTTATTTGAAATTTCGTCTATACCAGGTGCCCTTCCATCTTTCATTATCCCTTATACCTTAACTATTTCTTCTCTTGTAATGTCCTCCTTATCAGTTTCCTTACTCCTTCTTTTTTCTTCTATATTTTCCTTCACTACTTGTTCCTTTTCTCCATTTTTGTAATTCCCTCCTCACTTCCTTCTTCTTCTGTTTACATTCCTCATCCCATTTACTTCTATCCCCTGTTTTGTAACACCTTTTTTGTTTGTGCACTCTGACACCCCTTATATTTCTCTTATTACTCAGACCCTCTTCCTGTTCTTTTTACTTTTGCCTTCTTTTTAGCCTTACTGATATTACTCTTTTATCCCTCTAATGTGACTACCATGGAAAAGTAATCCGAAAGTGATAACACTAAACTCTTTAAAAATTCATTTTTCTTTCTATTCAGTAGCTTTTCTTTAGATTGTTTTTATCGCTCTCCACCCTATTTTTTTCCTTTTCTACCTTTTGTTATCGTATTAAAATTTCCTTTTTTTGCTATTTGCCTTATCTTATGCTGCATCTTTCTTTCTATCCATATCAAATCATCCTCTATTATCTCCGAGCTTCCACATAACCATCTCTTTTTTGTCAAAACTTTTCTCTTATTTTCACATTTCTTTAGTTTTACCAGTACTATTCTCTCCTCTCTTTGTTCTTTCCTTCTTACACTTTGCACTTCCTCTATCTCTACTTTAGCATCAATCCTTTTTAGTACTTCTTCCACTACTTCCTTCAGGTACTTCCCCTCTAATTTTAGACCCTTTATCACTATGCTTCTTTTTTTATCTTCTTTCTCTTTCTCTCTCTTCCTTTTCTCTCTTTCCTTCCTATTCTTTATATATATATATGTTATTAAATAAATCTTACTTCCAGAATTTATATCAGTATCAGTTATCTATATTATATACAATTATTAATTAATTACCTCAAATTTAATAATAAAATTATTATGAAAATTCTCCTTGACTGAGTATTTAGGCAAATCTTGAAACTTTAAAATACACCTGACGTTTATATTCATTTAAACAATAATAGTCTTCAATTGAAATAATACTTATTTGAAAACAAATTTTTAATTAAAATATAAGCTTTTTGTATTTATATTCTCCTCCTACATTTATTAGAATATTTATAATTATAATTATAATTAAATAATTTAAAAAATTGATTTTTATAAATATTATTAAAATAGAAATATTGATTTTTTTCAATTAAAAATAATGATTGAATTAGTAAATAAAAAATGTTATTAATATATGAATAAATCTAAATATTAAATTGATGAATTAAGCAAAAAATGATATTTACCTGCTTATTAAAAACATGTCTTTTAAAAAAATTAATTGAAAGTCTAATCTGCTTAATATAATTTTATAAAAAAAATATTAAATAGCTGCAGTATTTTAACTGTACTAAGGTAGCGTAATGATTTGTCTTTTAATTTAAGACTGGAATAAACAATTTAATAGAATATTAACTTTATTAATTTAAATAATAACTAGAATTTATTTCTTTTTTAATTGGCGTAAGCCAGATTGGTTTTCATCTATAATAAAATATGAAATATTTGTACTAACGGACTTTATTCAACAAATGATAAAAATGAATGATAAAATGAACTCAATTAATTTTAAGATAATTAAAATAATTGAAAAATTAAATTATATAAATATTATTAAAATATAAATATTTCTATAAAGGGGTAGGTAGATATGAATACAAAAAGTCTATATTTTAATTAAAAAATTTTTAATTAAGTATTATTTTAATTAAAAATAATTATTTATTATTGTTTAAATGAATCTAACCGCAAGATGTATTTTAATGTGTTAAATTATAATTTAATTTCATATTTGGATCAAAAAAGGGGTTTATTTTTGTTTTATGAGACTAAAAATAATTCAAGGTATGAAATTGGGGAGAGGCTTATTTTTCATTTAATTATCAAGTCGCTTTCTAGTTAGATTTGTAAGGTTTTTTGTGTGTTAAGCTGTAATTAAATGTCTGATTTAGGATGCAAAATGGCTTATTTTGTTTTAATACATTTTTATAAATTCAAGGGTTAGAATTGGGAAGAGGCTTATTTCTTGTTTGATTATTAAGACAGAGAGAAACTGAGGGTAAACGCTTCCATAGTAGCTACAACTAGCTGTATAGTAGCGCCTCTGCGGCCCATTTCGGGTACTCATATCTTTGCACGAACGGAGATGCGGAGCGGGTTTAGTTACCCGCGATAAATATAGACGGCGCGTCCGGCCAAAATTGTGAGTTCTCCTCTACCCTCCAAAACTCACTAATACCACACTTCGATATAGTTTGCCAACAGCCACTTGGAGCGCTGTAAGCAGCTCTCGGCATACCCCTCAACACCCCTCGCGTCGCACTTTTGTTATCTTAGCTCGAACAAGAACCATTTAAATTGAGAATACATTGTCAATTAAAACATTTTTACATTCATAATAAACGTAAAATATCCACGCTTTGCAAAACATGGATATTTTATTAAATGTCAGAGATAAAAATTCATGAATAATGTAGATTATACTGTTTCATATGTTTTCTAGTAATTCTTAAATTATTTCTTATAATTTACATTTTTTGATAAGTTATAATTTTTTTACTCTACAATATTATACTTTTATTCAAACTGATAAGACTTTCAATGCCATGTCTATATATGCTTCTTTAATATTTTTCAATATTTATTTTTATTTTTGTATGGTCTGCAATTTTAATGAATTTTTAAGACTATTCGTCTAATGAATTTCCCGTATGTATTTTCTGATTTCTTAATTTTTGCATAGTCTAAAAATTTTATAAAAATAAAACTATAATTCCAAGTAAGAGAAAAATTGTTCTTTTTTGCAAGTCTCTGTTTGTTATAATTAATAACGGTAATATAGTACATAGCAAAAAAAATTTCAAGAATTGGTCACTCTTGTATTAAATTTTAATCTAGCAGCAAGACAACACTCTGACCGTAAGGCTGACATCGACTGATGCAGCAGTCGACCAACTTTCCGACGGTTGGACGAGTCAAGTCGTGCGATAGTCAGTGCGACACGCTCTTACGGTAAGAGTGGGAATCCACTAGACGTCTCCAATTTATCTTGCAGTCAGTCTGCACACTCTCTTATTATTCGGTCAACTGGCTGCAAGGTTAGAATAGTCTTGCGGCTAGATTTTTTTTGCTGTGTAACAAGAAGTTATATCGTTGAAAAATATAACGTGTAACAAGTGTTTCTAAAACTTTTAAATTGTTGAAACAGGAATTATAGTTTTGCTGATACTTAATACATTCGGAATTAATATACATTTCTCAAATAAACATGAATAAATTTTTCGAGAATTTCGTATTATTTGTTACTCATAAAATTTAATAACAGTAAACATTCTTATCTATATTTTCGGTATAAGAAACGTTCGACTTCTAAATCATTAAAATTTATAATAATCTAAAAATATATGAATTGGAAATTTAAGATTTCTTAATCATAACTCTTCAAAGCTTAAATTCAAACATATAAAAATAAAAATAATAAAAGATTTATGTTTTACAATTGAAAATTCTGCATTTTTTATAATTTACATTAAAAATTTCATGAATTTAGAAGATTAGGAAATGAAAACTCTTGACTTCTGATCTATAAAATCATCACAATTTGAGAATGGTTTATTATACATCTTTGAAAATTTAAGAGCTTCCAAATGTAGATTTTCCAAATTGAGAAGTTTTTAATTGAAAATCGTTAGAATTGTAGAGTTTTTCATTGTAAGTCTTTAAAATTAAACTATTTTAAGAAAATGTTCCAAATTACATACTTTTAAAGTGTAATTCTTGAAAATTAAATAATTTGTTATTCCAAATTTTTTAATAATCAAGAAATTTCTATTGTAACTCTTCAAAATTGTAGAGCTTTAAATTGCAAATCTTTAAAAATTGATAGCCGTTAATCTGCAAACCCTTAAGATTAAAAACCGAATTGTAAATCTTCAAAATTTTGTAACTATGAATTGTAAATCTTTAAAATTTAAGAATTTTTACTTTTTAAAATTCCCAATTTAAAAATTATGCAAGTTTTTAATTTTACAGCCAAAAATGCTGCTAATTTCATTATTTACATTTTAAGCTTAATAATTCGAAAGATTTTGAATTGAAACATCTTGACTTTTGATCTTTAAAATCATGTCATTTATGAATTGTTATTTATACAATCTTTTAATTTGAAGAGTTTCTAATTGTAAGTATTCCAAATTGAAGAGTTTTAAATTACAAATTAGTAAAATTTAAGAATTTTCCATTGTAAGTCTTTAAACTTGAACTATCCCAAAGAAATATTAAAAAATTAAATACTTTTGAAATATAATTCTTGAAAATTGAATAATTTTAATTTTCAAATTTTCAGCATTCAAGAATTGTCAATTGTAACTCTTCGAAATCGCAAATATTTAAAAATTGAAGCGTATTTTATTTTTTTAAATTAACAAATAAAAATGTTTAAATTGATAATGATAATAATAATAATATCGACATTGTTAATTTAAAAAATATATGTACGACTATTCGTGATATTCGGAAAATTGAACCATTTATCCTCACGACATTTTTTGATAAAAAGAAAATTATCAGAGTTATATCATTTTCAAAATTCAAAAAAACAAAAAAAATAAAAATTTTGAGCCAAACAACGTACGATGTGAAAATAGCCTATAAAAGAAAAACGTTGCTTTTTGAAAGCCCTACAAGATTATTATTACAACTTTTTGAATTTTCTGGATTAATCGAAAATTCAAATTTTAATGGCACAAATAAGAATAAAAAATTACAATCTTCATTTTGCAGTCAGACTGCGCAAGATTCAAATGAATATGAGAAGATAAAAATTGTGTACTCAAAAAAGGAATAAAAATTTGTTATTGATGTTTTTTGATAGGATACATAGTTTTTGTTTTAATTCTGAAAAATGACATCAAAAATAAAAAAAATTAAATTTTTCGAAAAACGTCGCAAGATACAAAAAAAAATTAATTGACAAAAGTTTTTCACCAAAAAAACATTTATAAGAATGTTATAAAATAATTTATAATAATAATTTTTGGTAAGATGCGTATTTTTGTTAAAATCGTACAAAATTATTGCAAAAAATGAAAGGTCAAGGAAACCGACATTTACTCAAAATACAATAAAAATCCAAAAAAAATGACCTCTTCCAAATAAAGAAATATTGCATTTCTTCTAACTTAATAAAAACATTTGAAAAATGTGATGCACTGCTAATTTAACAAAAATTAAAAAAAAGAATTTCCTCATCTTAAACTTCATTAAAATGTTTAAAATACAAAATTTCCCAGTCTTTTATACATAAATCCTTAAAAGCTGAATTATTTTAATGTTGCTTGTTTTAAATTATTAATTTCCAATTGTTATTTGACGTTACAATAAGAATTGTAACGTTGAAAGTTCAACATTTTCACTCTAAAATTTTTATTATTCAAGGCTTTCTATTTAAAACAATTCAGGTTGAAATAAATTAGTTATGGATATTTCATTTATAATTGCTCATTTTGAAATTCTCTTAATTAAAAAATTTCAAATTAAATGGGTTGAAAAAGGTATATTTTAAATTTAGACATAATTTAAATATATAATTTCAAATTGAATAAGAGAGTTTAACTATGAATATAATAATTTTAACTTATTTAAATATTGAAAATAGTTTACAAAGTGTTATTGAGACATTTCAATTTGCTTGATAATTAAGGCTTTCTTATTGAAAAAGTTGAATTTTCAAGTTAAAATCTGTGAATTGTTTGATTTTGAACAGATTTAGAATCTTGTTGTAAAATAATTATTCTACAGTATTTAACACTTGAACTACAATTTAGTTTTCAAAATCGTAATAATTTATATTCACAGTTGATTAATTTAAATGTTTTTTCTAAACAACTTTCAATTTCAAACGCTTTTGATTTTTAATTTTTTAATACTTCATAAATAAATTTTTATTATTTTAATTGAAAATTTACGTTATGAAATGATGAAATGAAATAACAAAAGTGTAAGGTAAAATTTGTTCTCCTAAAAATTTGTAAAACTCCTGGTAAAAAAAAAAATCACTGTCATTTCTTGATTTTTCTCGGTTTAAAAAAATTTCCGGTCATTTCCTGGTTTTTGGTCCAGCAGCACCCTGTAAATGATAAATTTACAAAACTTCAGATATAGATTATAGGGAAGATAAAATCTAGTAAATAGTTCTATTTTTTGACGAGAAATTGGTTGTAGGATTATCTCCATCGGAACTTAGACGCTGAAAAAGTCGTTATACCTAATAAGAAATTACGTTTGACGTCTCAAAATTCTTACGATTAAAAAACCATTTGGGAACATCTAAATCGAAATCAATTCAACATAAAACAAGTTTGCTTCTCTTGAAAGAAAGAATACAACATACCAAATTTGTCTTAAACACTAACTCCAAAAAACTATTAAAACTTCACCTTATAATATCTAATACCCTCAGATTTGACATTTGGTCTACTTCGGTAAGAAGGTTCGAATTGATTACAATAGAAACGTGACTATTGGTTTCCCATCTCGTTTTTGAAAATATCATTTCAATGCTTAAGAACGTAGAAAACTGACACGAGAGCGATTAGAATGAGCGCAGCGCCAACGAAACGATTCAAATGCGATAAAAGTGTAGTCAGAGAAGGGACTAAACGAAACGGAATTGATTAGAATTGTTTTGTGTGTAAAGTATAAAGCTCACCGAATAAAGTGGAATTAGTTTGTTGACATTTTTTTAACCTAAAAAATATTATAATATGATAGTATCATTTTTTATCTAGAAAATAATTTTTATCTATCAAATTAATTTTTTGTTGTCACTGCGACTTCATAATTCCTTACTAATAACAAAAGGGAAATTTTGACTACAGTTATTGACAGAAACCCTTTGAAAAAACCATTATGTGTATTATAATAATTCTTTTCTATGAATAAGTCTATCTACCCAGCTGAAAATTCCTCTACAGGAACCTCGAAGGATCTTGTATCTGTTCCTGTACATGAAACTGCACACCAACCTGTACAGGTAATCTTGACGGTTCCTGTGCAGGAATTTGACGAAGGAATTTGTACATGATCCTGTGCCAGCAAAGGATCCTTGGAATGATCCTGTACATGTTTCTGTACAAGTTCCTTTGCGAAGTGAATTGAGGCGCGAGTTCCTGTACAGAAACACGTATAGGGTCCTTTACAGGAAGCCGTTTACAAAACTCATGTCACTTACAGCTATAAAGTTGCCTTCCTTTTTTTTCCTTGAAGATTCAAGTCACTATCGAGAGAGCTAAGTCACCAGCGAATCCTCGCGGATTAGTTCCTA
>JAUELO010051953.1:0-10063 GCA_032357855.1 Amphibolips quercusostensackenii | reverse complement strand
AATTAAAAAAAATTGTTTTTTCTTTAGTTAAAGATGGACGAAAATCCTAAATAATTTTCTTCTGGGAAAAATTCATCTTTACTTTACTTGAGAAAAATCAAACAGAAATGGTTCATACGGCCCTGACTGTTTACGTTTCAATACTCCGATTTAGGATTAAGGTTATGTGCAGGCAACCCCCGAAAATGTTTTTAAATCAGGGTTCTGGTGTAATTATAAATTTGAATACTTATAATGTGTCGTTTAAACCTCATATCGTAATTATAAAATGAAAATCTAAGACAATTGACGGATTATATCATGAATGTGGGTGGCGTGATGGTGCAAATTTGTTTGTGAAAATAAGATTTATTAATTATCTTTTTAATTAATTCCAGAAAATATAAGTTTTAACAGAATCCGTTAGTGATTAATTAATCAGTTAACGGCATGAAAAGCATCAAACAATTAATTACATAACCTCAAAGTTAATAATCATTTTATGTTACTAAAAAAAGAAAATTTTAAATTTAATCTTTTTGCAATTCGATGTTGAAAGAAAATTAATCAGTCAATAATTAATTAATCGGTTCACAAGATTAACAGCCCTAATAGTTTTTATTGAAACATTTATATCAATTTTACTTTACAGAATATTTTTTTTTAACTTGCAATTTTACTTCTGAAAATTTTAATTATTTATGAGCTTTTATACTAATTTTCGAAAAAATTAATGCATATGTATATACAATTAAAAAAATTAAATTCAGATCCTTATTTTACAACATCACAAACATTTAGAAGAAATATATTTGTAACAGATATATTATAGTTATAACAGATATAATTGTATAATTGTCACATTTTAAATAAAAAATAAACTTTTATCATACAAATAATAGCTAATATCCAATCTTTCTTTTCTAAAAATTTGATTTATTTATAACCTTTTAAACTATTCAACAACATCTTTATTTAAAAATATATATAATTGTTATAGAGGTATTTTAAAGGAAAAAAAAATTTATTATAAAAATAATTCAACTTTATATTATTTGATTTTTTGAACGAAAATTAATCAGCTAATAACTAATTAATTAGTTCACAAAATAAGAAGCATTAAATTATAGTTTTCCTTAAAACTTTTAAATAATTTTTACTTTACATTATCTTTAAACTCAAACTTTCATTTCTAAAATTTTTATTTATTAATAACTTTTAAAACTGTTTTTAGAAAATGTAAGTTTGAAAATAATCAATTATTAATTAATCAATCAGTTCACAACATAAAAAGCATTAAAAATTATTTTTATTAAAACATTCAAATAATTTTTCCTTTATATTTTATTTTTAATTAAAAATTGCATTTCGAAAAATTTGATTTATTAATAACCTTTCATGAAAATTGAAACATACGTACATATAATTTAAAAAATTGAATTTAGATAATCATTTCCCGAAATCGCAAACTTTGACAAAAATTACAGAATTGGAATATAGGTATTTCGGATATAAATAAACTTTTATAATATAAGTTATAGCCAATATCCAATTACATAACCTTGAACTGAATAGTCAATTTGTGTACTAAATTCAAACAAATTAAAACGAAAGCTTTCTGTGATTTAATTTTGTAAAAACAATTAATGAGCTAATAATTGATTAATCAGTTTACAAAATAGAAAGCTTTAAACAGTAACTTTCATAAAAACATTCAAATAATTTTTGTTTTATTTTTTTTTTTAATTTGAACTTTCATTTTTGTAAGTTTCATTTATTAAGAACCTTTTAATCATCTTCTAGAAAATGTATGTTTTAATAGTATCAGTTGATAATTAATTAATCAGTTCATAACATGAAAAGCATCAATTATTTTTATTGAAATATTCAAATAATGTTTACAATATATTTTTTTTATGAAGTTCTATTTCTGTACTTTTAATTTATTAATAACCTTAAAAACTAATTTTAAAAAATTAAAAACGAATGTACATATATATATTTCACAACATGAATAACAATTAACTCAAACACTCAAATAATTTTTACTTCACATTTTTCTTGTAATTTGTGTTTTAAGAGAGTTAATCGCACACTGAAAATACATAAATTGTACTTTATAAGATAGCACTGAGGTGGCGCCACGAACTGACACTATTTGTCATTCATCTATTACGCATAATAAAAATAATATTCTATTACGCATAATAATCATTCATAAAAAAATATATCATTTTACTTAATTATCCACGATCGGTAAACGAGATCAATCAATAAATACATTTTATGTATTAAAATTAAACAGATTGATAATTCTGCAAAAAATATTACTTATGTTAATTAATTATTAAATGTCTTATGCATTAAATATATCTGGATGTTTATAGCTGTTATTGAAAGCAATAGTAAACATACATAAATCGAAATAATTATCGGCAATCGATAAAAGTAGAAATCTACTTTTTTCGTTTTAATCATTTTAAGTTTAAAAAAGATGTCGCCCTATGACTTACAAGATGGCAGCTACCATAATATGAAAATTATGTGTTGTTATATAAAAAAAATTATTGATTTCAGAACAAATCTGTCCAAGTTCGATTTAAACCATTTTTTTTACAATTAGTTAAGTTTTATCTCTTTTAATTATGATATTCAGTTTATATTGCGCAATCTGAAAATCTTTTACTTCAAAAATTCTCCACCAGAAGAGATAAATTTTCATCTAGAGAAGACGACTGTACAACTAAAAAAGATCAATTTTCTACGAAAAAAGATGAATTTTTAACATAATACATAAATTTTCAACCAAACAGGTTAATTTTTAAGCAAGAAGATTAATTTTGTACCATAAAAGACGAATTTCCAAGAAAATATATTTATTTTTAACCAAATAGTTCAATTTCCAATTAAAAAGATTAATTTTCAATAAAGAAAACCAATTTTTTACCAAAAAGTTTAATTTTGTACCAAATAGATAAAGTTTCAACCCGAGAATATGAATTTTAAACAAAAAATGTAATTGACAACTAACCAGTTTAGTTTTTAACAAAATAGTTAAATTTACAGTTTAAAAAATTAATTTTTAACAAAAAAGTCGAATTTTAAACTGTAATTATGAATTTTCAATTGAGAAAGTGGATTTTTAAGAAATTAGTGAAACTTTTATTGAAGAAGTTGAATTTTTAAGAAAGTAGTTAAACTATCAACCATGAAGTTGAATTTTCAACCTAAAGAGGTTTGATATTTCGTCACAAAAATATTTTAGTTAAATATGAAAACCAGTTAGATTAACACAACAAAGACAAATTTTCAACAAAATACAGAAATATTTAACCAAATAATCAAATTTTTCATCAAATTGATGAATATCAAGCCAAAAAGATGATCTTTCAACAAAATAGTTGAATCATCAAAAAAAAAGATTAATTTTCAAACAAACAGTTCTATTTTGCACCAAAAAATTATTATTCTACAAAACAGGGATATTTAGATGTTTCGAAAAGATTAAAAAATAATTAAAAACTTATAATGATTTTAAATAATTTAAGCGAAGTGTGTGTTATGTAAAAATCCAGCTATTCGTACCCAAATTTCACTGCAAATAGCTATGGCCTAATTTAAAAAAAAAATGTAGATTTTCGCAAATTCTGAACAACAATTTTAAAGGCTTTTTAAGGATTGTAAAAGGCTTCGAAAGAATAAAGACATTTCTTGAAGATTGCTAAAAAAATTAAAAATGATTTTTTATTTTGAAAAATTTTTTCAAGAGTTCTAATTTTGTACGATTTTCTAAAAATTTTAGGAAATTTTCAAATCATTCTAAAAGGTATTTAGAAGATATGAAAAAATTATTTAAAATATGAAAAAAATGTAAACAACTTGCAGAATTTTCAAGATTATAAAATAAAATTTTGAAGCTTTTTAAGGATTTCTAAACTATTCAAAATAGAAATAATTTAACTTCTAATGTGAAAAGTGTTCAGCTAAAAAAAATTTAATCATTCAAGTTTTAATTTTTCTAGATTAAAATTGGTTAAAATACTATAATTTTAAACAATGTTCTATTTATTTACTTAATTTTTAAACAAATATTGAAATTTTGAAAGAAATCTTCAAACTGATAGTTTAAATAAAGAAATAGATTTTTAACCAACAATATGAAGAGTTAAATTTTCAGTAAAAACCCAAACAGATGTACTTAAAATCAAAAAGATTAAATGTTTTAATTTTTAATAAAAGAACTAATTTTTAATTCAATAAATAAATTTTCAACCAAAAATATAATCTTTCAACCAAAAATATGAATTTTCAACCAAAAATATAATCTTTTAACCAAAAATATAAATTTTCAACCAACAAGTTGTACCAGAAAAAGATTAATTTTTAACAAAAAGTAGGAATTTTTAACCAAATAGTCGAATTTTTAAGTGAAGATCAATTTTTAACAAAAAAGGAAATAGTTGAGTTTTCACTCAAAATTTTATTCTTCAACAAAAAAAAATATATGTTGAACAAAATTGTTCAAGTTTTAAACACTCAGATGAATTTTCAACATAAAAATTCAACTTTTACAAAAAAATAGTTAAAGTTTTGACAAAAAATTGAATTTTATAGGTTAAATTTCATTAATAAAAAAGTGTTTCTGATCAAAACTAATTTTTAATCAAAGAGATAAATTGGTTACCAGAAGGATAAATTTTCAACTGACAAGGTTAGTTTTCTACCAAAAAGTATTAATTTTTAATCAAAATTTCAAAATTGTTAAACAAATATTCTAAATTAAAAAAAAAATTTACACCTAATAGTGTTATTTTCAACGAAAGAAATGAGTTATCAACCAACAATGGTAATTTTATACCAAAAAAGTTTCATTTTTAACAAAATAGAGAAATTCTCAACTAAATAATTGAAGTTTAAACGGAAGATAAATTTTTAACCCAACATGGAAGAAATAGATTTTCAGTTGAAAAAATTAATTTTCACGAAAACAAAATTCAAACAAAATAGTTTAATTGAAAAAAAATGATTTTTAACTAAAATGATTAATCATTAAGCAAAGATTAATTCCCAGCAAAGTAGTTTCACTTTCTAGTAAGTAGTTTAAGTTACAACCAAAAAAAGATTAATTCTCAAATAAAATATAATAGTTGATATTTTAACCAAAAAATATTTTAATTATAATCTAAAAAAAGCTAAATTCCGCCAAAAAAATGAAATCTCAACAAAATAGTTTAATTCTCAAAAAAAAAAAACCACGGGTCCTTATCATAAAGTGATCCCTAACAAATTTGTACATCTTTTTCAAACGCACACTTTTTATTGATTCATTTTTTTCGTACCTTGCGTCGTGTATCCAAAAATTAAATTTTTTCATTTGTAATGTTATTTTTCAAGATTATAACAAAAATAGCGCATCCTATCTGCAAATAATTAACAAATTTGTAGTTCTCTTTTGATTAAACAAATTTTGTCTATTTTTTTCGTGTCATGTGTCGTTTGTCTAAGAATTTAATATTTCTATTTTTAATGCAGTTTTTTACAAATAAAACAAAAACAAAGCGTCCTATCACAAAGCGATTTGTGTGGTCTAAATGTAAATTTTTGATTTTTTAAGAAAGTTTAAAAAGTTGTGATAATCTTGTAGGGTGTTCAAAATGGAACGTTTTTCTCTCTTTGACATTTTTTCATATCGTGCGTTGTTTGGCTTAAAAAGTTCATTTTCGTTTGTTTTTTGGAATTTCGTAAATGCCGCAACTCCGGTAATTTTTTTTCATCAAAAGAAGTCATAAGAATGAATAATAATGAAATAGTAAATCTTTTTGAGCCTCAAAAATTTGGAAAATTCTCTAACTTTTTTAATTTTCATCCAAAATGGCTGGCTAACGAACTTGACCTTTATTTTAGGTCAAGGACTAAAACTCTAAAAATCTACAGGCATACATACATGTTGCTTATGTTTTTAGGGAGTTATACGAAATAATAGTGTTAATAATTCGGTAATCACTTGTTGCTAAGAATAAAAGTACTGATGCAAAGAAAAAGATTATTCTTTGTTCTCAATATTGAATAGTCCAAAAAAATTTTGACTTAAAAAACAAACTTTTTGAATCTGTCTAATCCTCAGGTACTTACTGGAAAAACGATTGAGGAATGTGATCAAATACACCAGTAAGATATATAGAAGTTAACGGAACGGGGTGGCTTCTTTATCTGATACTGATGAATCGTCAAGCGGCTGGTTTATATTATGTTTCTCCCGCCATTTCTGAGACAGTGAAGGATAATTGATGCAGCTTGAAAACTTGGTTTTTCTTTATCTAAGAAGATAGTAAATTAAAAGCCGCAATTAGCAAATTAGAAAAAAACGCAAATCAGGAAAACATGTTACTTGTTCCCTGATCAGCAAAAGAACTCGTGATTACTGGGTTTCTCCATAAACTATATCCTCATATTGCATGCAATATAGTAATTGAAAAAAATAAAAATTAGGCAAATAGTGATTTGGGAAAATGAAAATTAACCTAATCGAATAAACTCTACATGAAACTGAGATAATTTCGTGTTTTTAAACTGTCTCCGGTGAAAAAGCGTCGTCTGCTATGTAGTTGACGGCAGTGCGAAGAACACGAAAGATTGAATAAAATCAGTCTGGAAATCAGGACACTAGCTTTTTAAAAACATTAAACGTATTATATTTCCATTTCAAAAATAATTGCACTTATTGCGGTCAAATGAAAATATATTTTTTTGTGACTGAGGATAAAGCAATTGACACGAAAAGTCGAAAAGTATCCATATTCTCTATAATCCAGTGCTCTCAGCACAAGTTCTTTGCTCTACTGCGCATGCGTTGCATATGGCGCTTAATTGGCTGCCGTTCGCGCGCTTAATTGAAACGTTGAAAAACGCATTTTATTTATTCATTATTAATAATTAAAAATAATTATATTTTAACATGTTCAAGTAGTACATAGTTTTTAATATATTCTGAGCATTAGGTTAAAAATAAAATGTGTATTCAGTAAATAAAACATATGTTATTCAATGTAATCTTTTTTTATTTTTTTGAATATTGTTAAAAGCTTATGCATTGAAAATTTTGTATATAATTTAAAATAGATAAAAGAATTTTATTATAGGTACAATTTAAAATATTTAGCATTTATTTATTGAGAAATTGTAATTCAAATTCTACGAAAGTTTAATATCAAAGAGAAACTGATATCTGATAGAGATAATTACTAGAAATATAAAAAATAGAACGCGTTTCGAACTGATTTTCAGTTCCTTATCAAGATGCAAAAAACACCAAAAATTTCGGAAATTTTAAGGACGGCTAACAAATCCAGAAAAATAAAATTTCCGAAACTGTAAAATTTCCGAATTAGAAAATTTCCCAATAATAAAATTGCCGAAATTAAAAAATGCCGAATTGGAAAATTTCAGACATAAAATTGACGAATTATAAAATATTCGAAATAGGAAAATTTGCGAATTGTAAAATTCCCGAATTTGAACAATTTGAAATTTTTTTTTTTATTAAATATTTTTTATTTATCCAAAGTGAAAGAATCAAATATTTTTATCAAAGAAACCAAATTTTTTAATGTTTAAAGTTTTTAAAAATATATTGTTTTAATTTATAATAACAATAATTTTAAAAAATTATTTCTGGATGAAGAGGTTTGTTTGAAAATGTGCATATAAAAATTACGAAAAATGTTTTCAGAAATTGAATTTTTAAATATTAAAAAATTAAAAAGAAACTTCCAGATGAATCAGTGCTAAAATAAATTCTGCAAAGTTTGTTCGCACGTGTTAAAAATTTATTTTTTTATATTATTTTTATACATTTATAGTTGTTTCAATTCAAACAATAATGTTAAAAAAACTAGGAACATTTAAAACAAAATGTCTTGGATAAAAAAATTGGATGATTGTATTTTTAATGAATAAATTAATTATATCTATGAAAAACTTTTTTCAAATTGTTTTAATTCAGAAATTTTACAATGTCGGGAATTTTATTTTTCTGAATTTTTCAGTTCGAAACGCGTCGATGATTTATTTAAAAAAATGAATTTAACATCTATGCTGGTGATTAAAAAATATACATTTCTATTTATCATCTATATTTATTATCAGTTTCTATTGAATACATAAATTTCATAAAATTTGTATTATTATTTCTTGATAAATAAATTTTAAATATTCAAAATTAGGCCTGTAATAAAATTCTACTACCCATTTAAATTAATATAAAGAATTTTTAATTGACAAATTATCAATAATAATTTTAAAAATAAAAAAGATCACACTGCATAACATGTTTTTTATTTGCTGAATAATTTTTTTTATTTTTAACTTGATGCTCAGAATATATTATAAACCATCTACGTACTACTTGAACATATTAAAATATTATTATTTTTAATTTCAAATAATAAATAAATAAAAAGGCAGCCAATGAAGTGCCTTATGAAACTATAAGACTACTTATGAGTTATCTTTTCAATTTTTTAAATTATTATTACTAATTTGTGCATTATTTCAAGATGCGAAAAATAAAAAAATTTTTAAAGATTATAAAGGACGAATAAAAAATCCAGAAAAATAAAATTCGCGAAGCTGTAAAATTTCTGAATTATAAAATTCCTTGATAATAAAAATTGATGAAATTTAAAAATCCGGAATCGGAAAATTTCCGAATGATAAAATTCCCGCCAGCAAATTGCCGAATTATAAAATATCCGAACTTGAAAATTCCTGAATTAAAAAAATTAAAGAAATAGTTTTTTTTATAGATATAGTTTATTTATTTATTGTATATACAATAATCAAATATTTTTATCAAAGACAATTTTTTTATGTTAATAGTTTTTGAACATTATTGTTTGAATAAAAATAACTATAAATGTTAAAAAATTTTGTTAAAAAAATTTCAACACACGTGCGAACAAACTTTGCAGAATTCAACTCAGCACTCATTTATCTCTAAGTTTCTTTTTATTTTTTTTTTTTTAATTATAAATTTGATTTCTCAGAACTTAATTTCGTAATTTTTCTATGCACATTTTCAAACAAAATTGTTCATACAGAAATACTTTTTTTTTAAATTATTGCTCTTTAAAATTGAAAAAATAATTTTTAAAAACCTTGAACATTCAAAAAATTTGTTCCTTTGATAAAAATATTTGATTCTTTTATTTTTACTAAATAAATAATATTAATTATATAAGAAATTTTTGCAATTGCCGAAATTCGGGAATTTTATGATTCCGAAATTTTTAGTTCGGATATTTTATAATTCGTCAATTTTGTGTCGGGAATTTTCCAATTTGGCAGTTTGAAATTTGAGCAATTTTATTATTTCGAAAATTTTATTATTGGGAAATTTTCCAATTCGGGAATTTTAGAGTTTGGGGAATTTTATTTTTCTAGATTTTTCAGACGTCCTTAAAATCTTTAAAATTTTATGTTTTTCATAACTTCAGAAGGAACTGTAAACTAGTTCGAAACGCGTCGATGTTTTTTTTTTTATAAAAAATAAATTTAACATCTATGCTGGTAATTAAAAAAATATATATTTCTATTCTTTCTATTTTTATTTTATACATTTCTATTTATTGTCTCTATTTATCATAAGTTTCTATTTAATATTTAACTTTCATAAAATTTGAATTACAATTTCTCAGAAATAAATGCAAAATATTTTAAATTATGCCTGTAATAAATTTGTTTAGCCTTTTTAAATAATATACAAAATGTTAATTGCATAAATCAGTAACAATATTTAAAAAAATAAAAAAAGATTGCAATAAATACCATATTTTTTATTTGCTGAATACTCATTTTATTTTTTAACTCAGTGCTCAGAATATGCTAAAATCCATTCACGCACTACTTGAACGTGTTAAAATATTATTATTTTTATTTATTATTAATAAATCAAAATAATGTGTTTTTCAACATTTTAAATAAGCGCGTGAACGGTAGCTAATAAAGCGCCTTATGCAACGCATGCGCAGTAGAGCAAAAGGTTCGTGCTGGGAGCACTGGATTATAGTGAGCATGGCGACTTTTT
>JAUELO010051901.1:0-10064 GCA_032357855.1 Amphibolips quercusostensackenii | reverse complement strand
TATACAAACATTTTAAATTATAATTTTGTCAAGGTCAAAGTTAATCAAAAAGTATATGCGGAATTAGAAATATAAATAAAATAATGTCGCGCTGTTTGATTGTAGTTAAAAAGGAATTAAAAAATAATACGCTTCTTTCCAAACCTAATTTTATTGCCTTATTATTCCTTGGTTGTTATCTAATTTTTTCTTGCGTAAAAGATACCTTATTACCTTTACAATTTAGTTTATGACAACTTCACTAAATGTTTAACAAACATTTTTTAAGATAAATTGTGAATAATATATAAAGCCAGACGCTTCTCACAAAATTCTTCTTCTGCAGCATTAGTCTCGAGTTCTCTATTCTTATCTCTACTCGTATCCAGTAACAATGAAGGTCAACATTCTACTCTTTGCCTGCATGGCTTTGATTAATTTTGCAAGTAAGCTCACCTAAGGTTCTAAAAAAAATTTTCATTAATCCTAATCATTGATTTCACTAAAAAATATAATTTATAACCTAAACTTTGCAATTAATACTTACCTTGAGTTCCGCGTTGCCAGATCAAAATTCCGTAACATATGGTAATTAAAAAACGATAATTTATGCATTTTTAAAATTTTAATAAATATTACTTCTTATGTTGTCTTTTAAATAAAACATAAAGAATTTTCAATTATTATTTGCATTTTAATTTTTTTTTAAATTAATATTTTAATGTAGTGCCACGTTACCATCTTTCAAACTTGGAACATATGGAAATTGAAAAAATAAAAAGTAACGCAGTTGCATAACTTTTAATCTTGGAATTGACTTCTGAGTGCACAATATGAAATCTGCAAATTCTTATTTGAAATTTTAAAAAAATCAGCATTTTCATTCAGTGTTTCGACGCTAGATTGGAATCTGCTAACATATAAACATGAAAACATGACGATTAACGCAATGTTTAAGTTTATTTATAAATAATTGTCTAAAATTTGATCAAAATTACTTCTACACTTTTAAAAAATTTCAAAACTTTCAAAAAATTTCAAGATTTTCAAAAGTTTCAAAAGAGTCAAAATTTTTTAAATTTTTGAAAATTTTCAAAATTCTCAAAAATTTTTAAACATTTCAAAAAATTTCCAAAAATCTTTAAACTTTACAAAGTTAAAAAATTAAAACAATTTGCGCAATTTCCAAGAAATTTTCAAACTTTTAAAAAAATATATGAAGTTTCAAAATTTTCAAAAATTTTCAAACTTTCAAAAATTTTCATAATTTCTCAAATTCACAAAAAATTTAAATTTTAAAAAAATTTCTAAAACTTTAAATGACTTCTACACTATAAAAAAAAATTTGAAAACTTAAAAAAAAATTTTAAAACGTTTGAAATTTTTCAAAATTTTGATAATTTCCACACTTTAAAAGAAATTTTTAACTTTAAAAAAAATTGACGGTATTTAAATCATTAAATTATTAGTTTAGGGAATATTAAAATTTTTTGGAATTGTTGGAAACTAAAAATTATTGTATATTAAAATTTTTTTTTGATATTTTGTAAATTTTGGCAAATTTTGAAATGGTTTGAAAATTATGTATATTTTTCACTAATCCTCATGTTAAAGCGAAAAAATCGGAGTAAATTGTGACCATCTTTGAAAATTTGGCAAAGTCCATTATGAAAACCTTTTTCTCAGCAAATTCTTCTGAGAAAGCGAGAAAATGGTAGTAAAATGTGTCGATCTTTAAAAATTTCTCAAAATACAATTAAGGTCATTTTTTTTCTTTGAAAAAATTTCAGAAAGTCTAATGATAGAGAAACTATTTACCTAAACTATTTATCTCAACTATCAATTTAAACAATTTACCTTCTGTTGCTCTTTAAAAAGTGAGAAAAATTTAGTAGATTGTGTCCATCACCAAAAATGTGTCACCAAGGGACGACCCCGGGTGAAGATTGACCCAATTTTGAACCACGCTTACCCCACGTTTACGCGATGCTTACCCCACGCTTATCTCATGTTGAGCAATGTTAAGCCATGGTTTACCTACTCAACCTCTTCTACGCGGGTTACTATTTAAAAAACTTGTACATATCTTACTAACGGAAGTTCCTAAATCATAAATTCGTAATTTACTTCTAAGTGTATAATACTATATTTACAAATTTAAAGTAAAAATTTGTTATAAATTAATAAATCCATTTAGTGTCACGTTACTATATTTAAATCTGATAACATATAAAATGAAAAAATGACGAATAATGCCATGTTTGATTTTATTAATAAATAACAATCCTAAATCATACTTTTAAATGTACAGTAAAAAATTTGCAATTCGTGTTTGCATTTAAAATTCTTTTATATAAATATTTTTACTTAATGCCACAATGCTGATTGAAATATTGTAACATATGGAAATTAAAAAATAAGAATTACTGCATATTTTGAATCTTATATCAATTTTTAATCTGGAATATAATTTTAAAATGCAGAATACGAGATTTACTTTGCATTTTGAAATTCTGTTTAATCAGTATTCGAACATAGTACACTTTACCAGATGAAAAAAATTGTAGACGGTTTGAAAAGATTTCACAAAGATTTCAAATAATTCAATAATTTTAACAAATACAAAAGATTTTACAAAAAAAGATTAAAAAAGATTGTACAAATATTTCATAATATTTCACAAAGATTCTGAAGATATCAAGGATTTTAAAGATTCAAAAACTCGTGTAAATTATATGTAAAACTTTTTACAAAAGTTTCCTGAAAATCTTGAACATTTTATGAAGATTTTAAGAATTTCAAAAATTAAAGAAAGGCGTGTACACCAGGTTTTAAAAATTTTACCAAGATCTTGAATATTTCACGAAGACTTCATAACTTTCAACAGGTTTAAAGGATTTAAAAATTTTTGTAAAGGGTATAAATATGGGATAACGGGATTAATTATAGGATTTCAGAAATACTTAGATTAGCAAAAGTTGAATTTTAATGTAGAAAAGACAAAGGAAATGAGGTTTAGAAAAGGTAGGAAAAGGAAGAAGGAATGGACTGGGAGATAAGGAATAAAGTTTGAAGAAGTAAAAGAGTTTAAATACTTGGGATATAACTTGAAAGCAAATAAAGACCATAGAGCCCATATGACGGAAGGGATGAAAACGCAGCACGACAATAAAAAAGATATGAGGCACAGCAAAAAAAGGTTAAAAAAATCGCAGAAAGAAAATGTGGCTATTTGATATGCTAGTATGGCTGGCATTAGGTTACGGGGCAGATATATGGGAATGGAAAGAAAGGAGAGAGATTAAGAGCATACAAGAAAATTCTATAAGGTGGACGTTAGGGGTAGACTGGAGGACGCCGGGATACATTGTAATGGAAGAAGCGCAAAGGGATAAATTAAGTACTAGAGCGGGAAAGAGAGCATGAGAATTTAAGACCTAGCTAAGAGAAGGAAAGAGAAAGGAGTTAGCAAAAAAGTTTTGGGTAGAGGTGCAAAAAAGGGAAGGGAGGGCGATAGAATTAACCAGATGGGAAAAAGGAAGAAGGAAGTTCTTCAATGATAGAGATATAGAAGACGCGACTGAGGTAAACTACAAAGAATTGAAAAAAAGGTACAGAGAAAGACAAATAATATAAAGATAGGGAATGATTGAAGAATAAAGATATCATAAATAGTAAGAGATGATGAAAAAGGAAGGCGTACCAAAGTATTTAAAAAAGGAAAGTTAATGATATATAGACAAGAATAGCAAGACTTAGATTCAAAAAAGGAGGTAAGGGAAAAGATGTGTTCGAAAAAGAAGGAGAACAGAAAGTGCAGAATCTGTAAGTGGGAAGGCGAAACATGGAAGCTTGTATGGGAAGGATGTATGACAGAAATGGAAGATAAAGGAAGCTGGCAAAAGAATGTAAGAATGTGGTAAACGTTCTAGGAAAGGATGGATTGGAGGGGAGTAGATGAAGGAGTTGGAGGGGGCTAGAGAAGCAGATGAGAAAGAATCACAGAATCAATGTGAAAATTAAAAAATGTTTGAATGGATGTACGATGGAAGTGACATTTCTTTCTCTCTCTCGCTTGCACTCTCGCTTTCGATCGCTTGCTTATTCGTTTACTAGCACGCCCGGAAATGCGCTATCAAAAAAAATAAAAATAAAGATCTAGAGATAAGATTTTATGCAAACAGCTTCAACGATCTGTAAATGGTAAGTCTAAGCTTTTATAAACATGCATGTGGAAGTATGGTAAGGAATGGAGGTCATTTAAACTCTTAGGGGATACGTTATAAATTAAGAAGAAGAATTACCACCAAAGATTTAGGAACATTTTCACAAATATTTTGAAAATTTCATCAAAAATTTCATGAAGATTTCAAAAAAATATGAGAATTTTGAAGACTTTCAAAAGGGTGTAGACCCGATTCTGAACATTTTGAATTATTTTAAAGATTTTAAACAATTTCAGAAAGTTTTAACAAATTTAAAATATTTCAAACGAACACAAAGGATTTTGCAAAGATTAAAGAAATATTTTGAAAAGATTTGAAAAATTTTATAAATATTTCATAAGATTCTGAAAGATTTCATAGATTTTAAACGATTCCAAAAGGTTCTAATAAATTTGAGATGATTTGGAAATATTTCAAACGATCAAAAGAGATTTTGCAGAAATTAAAGAAATATTTCAAAAAGATTTTAAAGATTTTATAAGGATTTCAAAAAATCTTAAAATATTTGTAAGATTTTCAACGATTTTAAAAGGTTCTTATTAATTTAGGATGACTTAAAGAGATTTCAATTATTTTAAACCATCAACAAAATCTTGCAAAAATTAAGGAAAGATTTTTAAAATATTTTAAGAATCTTATCAGGATTTGCAAAGATTCAATAAAATTTTACAATTACTTTAAAGATTTCAAAGATTTTCATGCGTGTACACAAGGTATCAAAAATTTTACTCAAATTTTAAACATTTCACAAAGATTTAAAAACATTTCAAATATTTTATACGATTTACAAAGGTTTCAACAAATTTGAAAATATTTCAAAAGATGTAAATGATTTTAAACTAACACAAAAGATTTCAAAGCTATCAAAGATTTTATAAATATTTTAAAAGATCCTAAAAGATTTCTCAAAGATTTCACAGAAATTTCAACCTTCCACTAAAGTTAGTAATACTTTGAAAGATAACAAAAAATTCACAAAAACCTTAAAAAGATTTTAAACAATTCACAAAGATTAAAAAAGTTCAAGGATTTCAAACGCTTTTGAAGATTTGAAATTTTTTTAATGATTTCACAAAGACAACTTATGTTCGCAAAAAATCATTGGTTTGTGTATTCATGGTCCTGCTTTCTTTAAAGATGGTTGATCAATTAAAAATAAAATAGCTTATTTTATACATGTATCAGAAACAGTTATTGCATTACTTGATGTAAAAAAAAGTCCTAGAAAAATTTGATTTCTCGACCTGTAGAACCTGGAAAAGACCTTGAATTTTATAACTAAGAATCGGTGGACGCCCTGATGGAATATATAAAAAGGAGGGCTGGTACATACAGAAAATCAAAGGGTGAATAGGATCTAAAAGGTATTAAGCAATAGTGTTTAATAGGTGATATGAATAGGGTCTGGAGGAGAAATAGGTTATAGGACGTATAAGGGTGAACTTGGGTAAGGATAGAGGAAAGGGAGAATCGGAAGCGAAGAGTGGAGAGACGAGTAGGGAAATTTGAATTCATCATGAGTATCGATTATGTCCATTATATAACTTTCTCACTTTACTTCCACTTTACTTTTACGAAAAGATTCAATTGTTCCAATTTTTTATTAATAGTGCTGGTAATTTTTCCTTTAGTAAGGTGGAAGTGGAAGTAAAGTTAAAAGACTACATAATTGACCCCCTGCATGAATCGAAATTTTAGTGAGTGTTTCCGCAACGGAATATGCAACCAGAAATCCCGCTGCCTAAGTTCTTATTTTCTAACTTTTACTTTTCCAGTGCACAAAGATGTCATGAATCTCTTTTTACAGAAGTCGGTGCTATGAATAATGGTGGTGAAGCTGGTCCAGCTGAAGCTGGTCAAGGTGGAGCTGGTCAAGCTGAAGCTGGTCAAGGTGGAGCTGGTCAAGGTGTAGCTGGTCAAGGTGGAGCTGGTCAAGGTAGAGCTGATCGTGGCAGAGGTGGTCGTGGTAGAGGTAGTCGTCGAGGAGGTGATCAAGGTAGAATTATATATTTGAATATACCTGAGCCCCCTGTTCAGCATTTTCCTGCTAGAAGATCTAATCCCCATCCAGGTAATGCTAATGCTTTATCGCACTGAGTAAGTGCTTATCTTCTAACACGCATTTCTCCAATTTAGACAAATTTCATAAAACACTTGTTTACAGATCTCCCTGCTTATGCTCTTCATCGTCATACTCATCCTACTGAAGTTCAAACTCCTATTCCTAACATTCCTGGTCGTGCACAAAAACGGATATTGATATCAAAAATTGTTGACAACATTCCTGCGCAATGGCACATGCTCTATGGAGAACTCCTTCCTAATTCAAATATTACATCGTGCAATGGTCCATATGGGTACACTATTGTTGACCTCTATGATGGTGAACTTTTATATTCATGTCTTCGTCCAGTTGCATATCATTACGAGTCTGTGGAAAGGAAGCATACTGGTGGTGTCCCAGAATTTATGGCTTACGTAAAAAGAGAAGGTATGCCTTCACTTGAAGGAGTTCTTACGACTGGCAATGCAAGCATGACACTTAACACAGTTGGTGAATATCCACGGCCAGGTATGCGTCCACTCGGGCACGTTCGTTACATAAAGTCCGATCAATATAATGCTGATGGAAACATATATCATTTCGTTCAACAATAGCTAAGATTTTGAATCGATTTGATAAAACAGTCAAGGTCAAAAAATTCATCTTATATGAACTAATAAAAAAAGTTGTTGTAATTTTATCAAAGTATTATTGTTAAACGACTTGTTGTACTAAAGAATAATAATAAAAACATTGTACATTACAATTTTCATATTTACAGATAGTAGAACAGAAACTTTCAAAAACTAATATATTTTTTGCAACACCCATCCCTATATTGGAATAAAGAGATCAAACGAAAATAATTTTCAGCTGAACCGTAGCATTTTCAGACAAAATAGATGAAATTTCTACCAAAGAAAGAAGCTTTTTGACCAGAAAAGATTATTTATTCCAGAGGAAAAGAAATTTGCAGCCATAATGTTATTTTCAGGAAAAACATGCACAAATTTCAAATAGAAATCCCCAGTTCCTACTTTTTTTGATCTAGTTTTAATATTGACTCTTTTATTGATTTTTGAAGATTCTAGATTTTTGTATGAAAATTCTTAAATTTTCAATTATTTTTCGAACTTGAAGAAAGTATTTTTATAATTTTGAAAAACCTTTTATGATTAAACAAATGTCCTTTAAAGACTTTACATTCGCCTTTGACAATTTTGAAAATAGATAGTCTTTTTGCAATTAAAATTTTTTTTCTGCAAATTTTAAATCTTTCAATTATTTTTTAACATGATTTGCTTATTTTTTGAAATTTTTGAAAAATCTATCAAAATAAAATCATATTGCCCTAAAATCTTGCGAATTTTCTAGCAATTTTAAAAAATTTTTTTCTTAAAACTGTTTTCTCCAAATAATAATAATAATTTAGGATATATTTGAAAGCTTTTTAATCATTGAAAATTTTCACAGGAATTTAAAGAAAATTTGTTCTTTATTTTAAAATCTTCCAAAATCCTTAAAAAGCTTCTTTTTTGCTTTGGATAGTAAAAAAAAAATTTTTAAGAATAAAACAAGTTTTAAAACTTTTTTGAAAATTTTTAATCCCTAAAACATGTTTTGCAATGTTCCAAAGTTTTCCTATAATTTTTTAAGCTCCTGCAAAATGGAAAAAATTATTTTAAAATCTTTCAGATTATTTTATGCCATTTACAAAATATATGTTACATTTTTCTAAATAAAAGGAACCTCTTTTCACTTGCATGATGCTTGAATTAAAAAAAAATTACTGACCAAAAAAAAACTCAAATAAGCAACCAAAAATGTCATAAGAACATTTTCAGTTAGTTCAACTTTCAATCAAGTAATTAAATGTACAATAAAAGAACATAAATTCTCAAGGACAAGTGATTTTTTTTAATTGACTTTTAAATTAAAAAATGAATAAATATTTTTAAAATGATCAAATTTTCAACCAAATAATAAAAGTGTTAGCCAAAAATATTAGTTTTTAACCTAATATAATAAAGAAATTTTTCAAAAATTCAATAATTTTTTATTTTAGCTGCTTAAAATTGTAGAACTTGGAATTTGATATTGTTACAAGTAGAGATTTTTTAATTTCGGAAAATCACAATAAACAATTAAAAGTATTTTGGACCTTGCGATTGAACATTCTGCAATTTTAATAATATACATTTAGAATTTCTTTAATTTGGGAGATTAAAAATCGAAAACTTTCTACTTTTTATTTTTATAATGATCAAAATATGAAAATTTATATAAATAAATATATCTTTAAATTAAAAATTTTCAATAGCAAATCTAGAGCATTAAATAAATTTAAGTTTCCAATTTTTAAAATTAAATAATTTTCAAAATTTAAGCCTGAAACTGAAACTATTTAAAAGAAGAGCATTCAATACTGCATTATTCTCTCTTATGCGCATCAAATATTTTAGAATCTTCAATTGCAAATTTTAATTATTGAAGATTTTTCTATTACAAATATTTAGAACTCCACTAAATATTTTAACAAAAAAAAAAGTTTAAAGAAACAACTTAACAGTTTTTAAATAAAAATCTTAAAACAGGAATCGTCAGAAAAAAAACATGAAAAATGTATAAAATTTTTCAATTGATTATTTTAATTTATGACAAAAAAGACCCTTTTTAACCATATGGTTCAATCTTACAAAAAATTGTTGAATTTCCGATAAGAAAGATGAATTTTCGACCAAGAACAAGAATTTTCTACTAAGCAGACTAACTTCACACTAAAAAAGATCGATCTTTAATAAAAAATAGAATATGTAGATGACTTTTCAGTTAACTAAGTATCACTTAACGAAAAGTAACGAGTTATGAAAAAATAGTTAAATTTTCAACTAGAATTATGAAACCTTCAATTAAAAAATAAGCTTTTGATCAAGCGTAAAAAGGAAGTGTTTCTGGTTTCAATTGTGTGCAAAACTACGAATCTAGCCGACGGTCAAACTCGTCAAACTTTGTTGGCCAATCAAATCTTTTTTTAAAAACTGAAGAGGATGAAAAGCCAAATCTGATTGGTATTGTATCCATCTTCTCTGTTAATGTATTTAGGTTGTTCCAAGATTTCGATTGATTTTCTATGCTTTCTTTGCAAAACATTTAATTTTTATGAGATGACGGATGTTTTGTCTGATAAAATGCTATGTCCTGTTTCAATATGATGCTCAGCTAGTGCTGATTAACTTAAAATGGTTAAGTCAGACTTCCCTCTCATGTTCCTTTGCACATTGGCTCACCGCTCTCCCAGTTTCTTCAATTTTGACTTTGTGAAAAAAGCAAGGGATTTGATATACTCTTAAATCACTGAGAGGCACCCTTTTGTCTTTAGGGTTCTTTTGATTCTACACCCGTAAGTAGTATAAATATGGTTTATATGTTGTCGTTCTTCTCTCCCTTTATTGTTAGGTTTTGTTGACTTGTTTTTTGTAGTGTATTGTCTTATTGCCTCATCAATTTGTTTGCGTAATCGTTCTGTATGAGAATTTATCTAAAGTTTTTAAATCTTTTTTGTAAGTTATTTCTATCTATTTTGAAGACGGCTTGGTATACAAGGGATTTGGTGAAAAATTGCTTTCAAGATGGTTCGTGGTGGGGGGAGGCATGTAGGTATCTTTTTGTATATGTTGGTTTTCTGTAAACTTCATGTCCTAGTGTGTTAGCAAATCTTTTGTGAACTTGTACGTACAAAAAAGGCAATTTTACGTTTTGTTCAATTTCCATGGGCTTAAAGTTATATGCTTGCCCGCCTACGTCGTATCTCATTC
>JAUELO010051886.1:0-10064 GCA_032357855.1 Amphibolips quercusostensackenii | reverse complement strand
GAAGTTATGGTCTTTTATGTTATATTAAAAATCGATTTTTATAGTAAAAATATTGTCATTCTCATAATTGAAGGTTGATGTGAGAATGAAAAAGATGTGTTGATTCGATACGAATCGCTTAACCCATAGTATTAATAAATTGTATTCAAGAGTAAGGAAGTTATGCTCATTTATAATAATTGAAACATCTGTTTCAAACAAAGAAACTTTTTTTATCAACATTATTTAAAGTTGATGCGTGAATAGAAAAGACTTTTTAATGATAAATTTTCAAACAAAATAATTCTGACAATTTTGAAAAAAAAAATCATAAGGCTGAGAAATGAATGGGGTGTGACACTTTTTAAATGGATCAAAATGAAAACTTTAATTTGTCTATAATTTAAAAAATCACTAATGCTTCCTCTATGAGGAAGCAAATACATTTGCTAACGGGAAGATATGCATCAAGATCATATGACCCGATAGAGGTTTCCATTTGAAAAATAAAAGTTTGAGAGCACTTTTTTTCGAAATTTGATAATTCTATGTTCGGTTATGAATAGTGTCTAAAAAGGTGAAAAATTTATTTTAATGACTCTTTTTTATAAAAAGAAAACTATAAGACTTATGGTTTTTTCAAAATTCAAAAAAACAAAAGAAAAAGCAAATTTTGATCCAAACAACGCACGATATGAAAAAATGTCAAGAAAAGAAAAACGTTGCGTTTCAAAAGCCCTACAAGACTATTATAACAAAGTTTCAAATTTCAAAAAAAAAAATAATTGAAAATCAAAATTTTTGCACAAAGAAAATTGAATATTGAATGAAAAATCTGCCTGTTTGGCGGGCACATTCTCATCACGCGCGGCTCTTTTCGGTTTTCGCACTTCATGCTCGGCTTACACAAAAAAAATGTACTTGCAATTATAAAATTATCAAAGCCTCTATGATTGAAGTCATTTTTACATACTCATTCTAATGAGAAGATATTGGTTTTATGTAAAATTTGACTTTGCCTGTTTTTATCAAATGTCCACGTTTTTTTCCGATGGGACCCCTTAAGTCAGAAAAAACGATTTTTACGGAGGTGTCTGTCTGTCTGTAGTCTGTAGGCACGATAACTTTCAAAAAAATAATCCGATTGGATTGAGCTTTGGCACAGTTGTTTAAGCCCTGAATCTAAAGAAAAAGTTCGATAAACAGTTACTTTGGATAAAATTCCAAAAAGTGAGCACATTTTGAAAATTTTTGAAAACACTTTTTTTCGAAATTTAAAAACACTATGTACGGTTATGAATACTGCTTGAAAAGATGAACAATTTATCCTTATGACTTTTTGATAAAAAGAAAATGATAAGACTTATAGTATATTCAAAATTCAAAAAAATAAAAGAAAAAGCCAATTTTGAGCCAAAAACGCACCATATAAAAAAACGTCAAGAGGAGAATAACGTTGCTTTCTAAAAGCCCTACCAGACTATTATAACAAATTTTTAAATTTAAAAAAAAATCAAAAATTGAAATTTTCGCACAAAAAATATTGAATAATGAATGAAAAATCTGCCTGCTTGGCGGGCACATTCTCATCGCGCGCAGCTCTTTTCGGTTTTCGCACTTCATGCTCGGCTTGGATAGAAAATAATGTACTTGCAAATATTATAAAATTATCAAAGCCTCTACAATTAAAGTCATTTTTACATTCTCATTCTAATGAAAAGGTATTGGTTTTATGTAAAATTTGACTTTGCCCGTTTTTTATCAAATGCCCACGTTTTAAGACCCCCTGAGTGAGAAAAGACTATTTTTACGAAGGTGTCTGTCTGTCTGTAGTCTGTAGGCACGATAACTTTCAAAAAAATAATCCGATTGGATTGATCTTTGGCACATCTGTTTGAAGCCAACGACCGAGTTGAGAACAATCGAAACCAGCAAATTGACTACGTGACTTTCCAGTCAAATCTTCCGACGGAAACTTGAGTGAAAAGGGCCTGCGTGATGATTTGACGATTTCGAGACGTTGTCAAATGACGAGTTTACTCACCCTCAATACATAGTACCGTTAATCCAATTGTTCTTTCGTTAGGCCCGTCTGAAAGGCCGTGAAATTCCCCCGGCCAAAGCACGTACGCAGCCTACGATCACGTGCTGACGCCGTGCTTACGCTTCCTTTCGCCGTCACATTCTCGGCCTGCATAGCACGTGCGTGGTTTCTCTTTCTCTCCTTTGCGCCGAGGATCTCAACTGGTTGACGGGACAGTGTTTTGTTTGCAAGCTCAGCTATGGAAATTATGTACAAACGGGTTGAAAATCCGGATTAAAATATGTTAAATAGAAGTGGGAAGACACAAAAGCGTCCAAAGAGGTTAATTAGGTTAAAAAAAAATAAAATAAAAATAAGTAGGCATAATATATGTGCAGATAAACGGCCTCCCCCAGGAAAAATAATAATTTAAGGTTTGGAAATCGATATGTGTGTGCGTAGGTTCTACACACACACATATCAATATAGTTTTACATGTAAGTAAAATCCCCTATTACTCGACAATTAATTGTAGGGATCTCGCTAGTCCCATTTACCCTTTGTTATTATTAAATTGAATTAATTTATTATGTAATATTTTTAGGGGTACAACGATTATTCAGGTCTCTTAGAAATAATTAAATCTACCACTATTTTTAATTAAAACGATAAATTGTTATTAATAAAATCCGAATGACCGTTTTATCCGAATCTGCTAGATAAATTTAATTAATTGTAAGATATTTTTAAATAGGGACGCAGTGATTGTTCGGTTCTTTCAGGAAGCTACGAATTTATTATAATTTTCATTTTAAACAATAAATTATAAACAATAAACCCAAACAACCGCTGTATTCACCGTAGCTTTATGGCCCTCGAGGGGAAATGAAGTTTAAATCGCGTTAGATAAAAGATTAAAATTTTATTAATTTAGAATAAGTCCTTTTATTTGGAACTGGTAATTAAAACTTTTTTCAGAATAGATAAATAACGTTGAAAACGTCCGCCGTCGCTCGGACGCTGGAAGAGTAAGCCTGGGCAGCGATCCCCACCGCTTGGTTGCGACTCCGTGGTCGTCTCTCAGCCAATCGGCGAGCTCGCTGCCGCTTCCACTGCCGCCGAGACGGCCGTGCTTGGTCTGCCGCGTAGAGTAGCGTAGTGTTACGTCTCCAGCGCTGTCGTCGATTTGAAGACTGATAATGTAGATCATCATTCTTGGTTCGTTGCCGACGTAGAGTGATAAAAATCACTAACCGCGCGAACAGGTCAAAGGTTCAAATAAAGTTTAACACTACACAAATAATTTAGAGAACGAATCGATTGTTTTATTTGAATTCAATTTAAATATTTGTATCTTTTCACAGAGATTCTATGTCAAATTCCTCATGGACAACGTATTCATAATTTGTTTCTCGGGTATAAACAATAATTATTGTATAATTTAATTCTCTATAAACTCTGCAAATAGAAAATTGTTCGTAGTTACTGTCTGAAAAATGCTCGATTAGATCAAATAAGATTTCATCTGGGTTTGACATTTTTAAAGTTTAATTTAATTAAATCGTTTTTAATTAAATTGTTTTTATCAACACTTCACTTAAATATTAACTCGACAAAAGTCGACCACGGCGAACCGTACCGAATTACCGGATTGAATTATGTTTAATGGACTTGAATTTTATTTGACAGTTTTCATTAAAAATATTCTAAGTCCAATTTCAGTTAAAATTCAGAGAGGCGAGTGTCGCAGGTTTAATGTTTAAAAGTAAACGGCGAGATACAATTATCTGACGTTTTCGATGCTCTGTACATATATTTATTATCTCGGTTTTGGTCCCAAAACGGGTGGGAACAGTCCTTCTAGCCAATAGAATTGCTGACGTCACATAATTTAATGTTTAATTAGCCTATCGCAACAAGATGCGTTAAGCACCGCCCTTACATTTCAAGCTAAAATAATGAGATTCTAATTCTCAGAAATGCATTTTTACGATTCCTGTCGATTGACATTTTTCTGTCAAATAGCGTGATTAACGGCGTCTGAAGGGCGCCTTGTCGCTCCAACCCTTTACATGAGTCATAATTTATGTATGCTCGCGGTTGAGATCAAACGTGCGGTAGTCGGAGATCGCGCGTGTCAACTTGACTTGGATATATATATATATATATAGATCTACCTGAATCCACATAGCTATTTTAAATGCTAACATTTTGATTCCTAACTTCTATCTATTACACGATTTTTATTATAGGTACAGAGAGGAGTTGTCATGTAATTTTTATTGTCAATAAGTATTAACAATTACTCTGTCTAATTATAATGTTTATTTCTATAGATCAATTTACTGAGTATCTTGTATTATTTGTATCATTTTAAATCTTTCCCGCTCTAGAAACTATTAGTTAGCGAGTATTCAGTAATAGGGTTCTAGCGCCCTAGCATTCCAGTTCTAAAACAGCGCATGCTGTTACACTTGCATGCAAAGAGAATTTTTCCGCGTAATTCAAATATTGTATTTTTAATTAAAAAGGGGGGGAAAGGGGAAGAATTTAGAGAATAGATAAAAAGGGGAAAAGCAGAGAAAAAGGGGAACACTTTGCACTCTGAGAACATGAACATTGTATTTAAAATTATAAAAACAATTCACTCAGGAAAATAAACCTCTGTATCATTTTGTTGTAGACAAACATTATTTATCACTAAAATCGTTCTGCTTTATTATAAGAATGGTATTTAGTAACAATAAATTGTCATGAAATAAAAATTTCTAAACAATTTTCATGTTTAAAAGCAATTTTTAATCTAGATATTAATGTACATGGTCAGACAAAAAATGACGCACTGGAGTAGCCGTTCTGATGCATCATTTTAACAATTAAATTAAATGTCAAATGTCATTTTTATGGTTTTCGAATCTATCTTCATTCATTCTGACCAACTTCACAGTAAAGTTACTTCTGATTTTATTGTGGACTTTACTGTCGCCTAGGAAAACAATAAATCTTCCAAAGGCCCTGATTACTACAGTCAAAAAAATGACTGGATGCAAGGAAATGCGTTTCTTTGGTTTCTTTTCTTTAAACAAAGGATGCTTTCACTTCAGTTGATTATATATTGTACAGAGAGAAAAAAGTCATGCCTTATTCAAGAAATAAAGAAATATTTGTTTTATATAAATTATTCTATGCTAAGAGTTGACACGATGATTGCAAGCAAATAATTACATACATTTAACAAATATTTTTAAAAATTAAATATTAATCTACTTCATTGAAAGAAATCGCCGTATTCAGCACGATCATTTCTTTTAATCAGGTTAATATTCTTTGGTTAAAAATTTTTTTCTCGGTGTAGCAATAAAGCAATAATGTAGCTATATTTAATACTTTTCTGTATCAGCTACGCGCAAAATGTTTCATTTTCATAAGAAACTGTAATCACAATAGTCTCTAATAAGTGTTCTTGGTAAAAAGAACTTATAACTCTCTTCACATAATTGTTTATAAAAACCTTTGTGAATGATCAAGCTTTAATTTTTTGCCCTATTTTATTGCGAGATAATCCGACAAAAACCCAGCGTATCAAAGCATTGCAAACAGTTTAGAACAAAATTATATAACAAATGAGAAGTATTTCTAGGTGAATAATTTTGTCATTAAAACTTTTATTGTATCTGGTGCCATTGTTATAAAAATCAACATTTTTAAACACTTTTTTTCTGGAATAAAAGGAAAAATGCGCTACTTATCAAAAAATGATTAATTTCTTATTTTTCAATGTTATTTTTCACGATTAAAACAAAAACCTGTCAAAGAATGGGTAAAAACTTGTCGCTAAAAATGTCTTTTATTTTTTTTCGTATTTTGTATAATGTGATTGCAACATGGAATTTTTTATTTTTTAGCAGTATTTTTTTCAATTGATAAATTTAGAACCCTTGCTAAAAAAAGGGTGTATAACGAACTTGATCTTTCTTATTAGGCTCTGAAAACGTATGCCAATGCATACTCCAATCTGATTAGTTATTCAATAGTTATCCAGTGTGCAGATGGCAATAGACAGCGCCCAAAACGACAGACAGACACTATTGTAAAACCTGTTTTTCGGATTCGGGGGGTCTCGGAACGTGGAGATTTAATAAAATTCACGATAGCTGGTTTTCACATTCAACTTATACCTTCTCATCATGATAACAATATAAAAAAGTTTATATTTAAGTACTGTCCGGTCGCAAGACAAATGTCAGAGAAACTAGATCCTTGCCGATTCCAGATGAATCCTTGTAGTCCAATTCTATTTCATACACTGGAATTGATTTAAAAGTCAATTAAAAATAAATTCTAGTAAATTTGGAAGAATTCGAGATAATTTAAAAAAACTCAAGCGATTTAAGATGACTACAACGAACTCCAGATCACCTAAACGAGTTAAAAGAATTCAAGGGATCAAAGATTAAAGAAACCTTTCATTTTAAATATTTGATACTGAAATTTCTGGTAAGTTTCGTCTACTTCCAACCTGTAGGTTTCGTTTTGAGTTTATAAACTATAAGGAGTTTGTATCATAAAGTGTCCTCATCATATAACAAAAAATCTGCCTACTGCGCGGGGCACATTCTCATCGCGCGCTGCGCGCGTGGCTCGCAAGTTTGAGCGCGACTAGTGCGCGCGACTGTTGGTTCTCGCGATTCGTGCTCGATAATATATTTATGTCGCACTCCGCGCACGATGATGTATGTATCTCGCGCTTCGCGCTCGATGATGTATTTACCTCACGCTACGCGCTCGGTCTTTGTATTTCCCCTACATTTGTACACAGACCGTGTAAAATTGATGGTCAAAGCATCAACAACTGTCGTTTGGTTATTGTAAATTCTCTTTTGTTAAAGCTCCTTCGGCTTTAACGAGCACATTCTCATTACGTATCTCGTGCCTCGCACTCGATTTTGTACTAAATGCGAACTTTTCTACATTGAGTTCAACTCTATTATATCAAATGTATATTACATTTCTGTACCTCGGCCTGTGATTGCTTATTCACATATTGCGAAATACAGTACAAATTTTACTTCTCATAATGACTTTAATATTTTTTTCTTAATTTGCATTAAATTTTAATCTCAGATACTTAAAAAAATATATTATTTCAATATATTTTTATAATTACAATTCATAGTATGCATTGGTATTAAAACATACGTATTTTCATTGACTTGTTTTTATAATTTTAAAAAGTACACATCCTATGAAAAAAAGCAATTTTGTTATTTAACATTTCATTGCAACTTGTGTCGTTTTTCCAAAAATTTAATTTGTTTATTTTTAACGTTATTTTTTAAGATTTAAACTAAAAATACCCATCTTAGCGTAAAGTGGTTTTAACCAAATTTGTAGATTTAATTTAGGCGAAAAATTTTTTTAAATATAATGTTATTGTAGCTTGCGTTAATTTTTTAATTTTTAATAAATTTTTATAATAAATAATAAATTTGTAGATCTTTTTTGGTTGAACAACTTTTGTCTTTTCATTTTCATTCCTCCTTTTTTTCGTTCTTCCAATAATTGAATTTAATTATTTTTTATCTTATTTTTTATGATTAAAAAAAATCTACTGATCCTGTCTTAAAATTATTGATAAAAATTTGGAGATCCTTTTTGGATGAAAAGCTTTTGTCAATTACTTTTTTCTCGTATCTGTTTAGTTTTTTCAAAAAATTTAATTTTTTCATTTTTATTCTTATTTTTGCGATTAAAACAAAAACTACGCTTCCTATAAAAAAAATTATCATCAATGACAAATTTTTAGCTCTTTTTTGGATGAGTAACTTTTGTCTATGCATTTTTTTCTTGGGTTGTCCCGTTTGTCCTAAAAATTATTTTTTAACTTTTTTTACGATTTAAACTAAAACTACGCGTTCCATTAAAAAATAATTTATAACAAATTTGTAGTTTTCTTTGCACGAACGACTTTTGCCTCATTATTTTTTTTTAGTAGCTTGTGTTGTTTGTCGGAAAATTTTTTTATTTTTAATGTTTTTACGAATAAGACAAAAGCAACGCATCCTGAAAAAAAATAATTAATGAAGAATGCATAGCTCTTTTTCAGGTAAACAACTTTTGTCTCATTACTCTTTTCGTAGCATGTGTCGTTTGTCCAAAAAAATTTTTTCTTTTTTTTAATGATGTTTTTTACGAATAAAACAAAAACTACGCATTCTATGAAAAAAATATTTTAAAAAAATTTGTAGTTCTTTTTTGAACGCATACATTTTGTTTCATCATCTTTTTTGTATCTTACATAGTTTAACCGCAAAGTAGAATTTTTGATTTTTTATTACTTTTTGTGAAATCCAAAACTTCAGTTTTTAATTTTTCAACAAAATTCAAAGAGCTGTTAAAATAATCTGGTAGAGATTTCAAAGAGAAACTTTTTTCTCCTCTGGGGTCATTTTCATTTTATCGAAAAAAGTCATAAGAATAAATTAGTCACCTTTTTACGTGCTATTATAGCCGTACATTGAATTTTCAAATCTTGAAAAGAAGTGGTCTGAAAATTTTTGAAAATGGTCTAAATTTTTTTATTTTGACCCAAAATGGCTGGCTAACGAAGTCGTCCTTTCTTTTTACATTTATTTTCATATAAAGCTAATAACTTCTCATTGATGAGAATGTAAAAATAAATGTTGAACCAAAAACGGAATGTATTCAACACAATAGTTAGATTTTCAAGTAAAAGAATAAATCTTCCACCAAAGAAATTCATAAATTAATTTTCAACCAAATAGTTAAAATTTCAACCCACCCAGTTGAATTTTCAACTAAAAAGTTACTTTCCAACCAAGAAGTATGACCTATATTTAGCAAAATTTATGATGTTTATCAATGAGTTTTAAAATTAAGCTGAAAATGACATTATTCATGGTTAACACAGTGGGATAACATCGGAATAAATTTTCCACGTAAATAAAAAAACGAAAAAATGAATTATTTTTTGCTATTTGCATTACCATAAATGTTTAAAAAACAACAATTTAAAAATTTGGTTATTTGTTATATGTTGTTGTCATATGTTATTTATCTAAAAATTGTATTTTTTGGTTAAAAATTAAATTATATTATATAGGACATACTTCTTGGTTGAAAATTGAACTATTTTCTTAAAAACTCATTTTTTGGTTGAAAATTAATCTTTCAGGTTGACAATTCAACTGGGTTGGTTGAAATTGCAACTGTTTGGTTGAAAATTAATTCATTTTTAATTTATAAATAATTATTAATTAATTTTTTGCTTTTTTTGATCAAGATTAATTTTTTGGTCTTTTTGTTAAACATTCAATTCTTTGATGAATGATTTAATTTTTCGTTTGAAAATGTAACTATTTTCTTAAAAACTCATTTTTTGGTTGAAAATTAATCTTTTTGGTTACATATTCAACTGGGTTGGTTGAAATTTGAACTATTTGGTTGAAAATAAATTTATTAATTTCTTTGGTAAAAGATTTATCATTTTGGTTGAAAATTTAACTATTGTGTTTAATACATTCCATTTTTGATTCAACATCTATTTTCTTTTAGTTGAAAATTCATGTATTTAGTTTAAAATTCACATTTTTCGTTAAAAAAATTCAACTACACGGTAGAAAGTAAAACTACTTTAAAAAAATTTTTTTTTTTGTTCAAGATTAATTTTTTCGGTTGAAAATTTAACTATTTTGTTGGAAAACAGTAAAAATAAATTAAAGCTACTGCAATGTATTTGAGTAAAATATTTCAAAATACGACAAAATCTACTATTTTTTGCTATTCACATTACTATAAATGTTTAAAAAAAAACTTTAAAAGTTAGGCCACATGAATTTCTTCGAAAGTAAATGCTTAATTTTTTCAAAAGAAGACAACCAAAATTGGTCAGGAACTGCCTTCTACAAGTTATTTAGAAGCTCCTGTTTTTAAATTTAAATTCAAGGATAGTTTTGAGTAATGCAATTGTTTGAGAAATAAACCAAATTTATCTTGTTAGTTCATAAGTTTCCAAATCTGGTCAAATTGAAGCTTCCGGAAC
>JAUELO010051877.1:0-10065 GCA_032357855.1 Amphibolips quercusostensackenii | reverse complement strand
TTAAAATTTGAGAATTCACGTACAATTGTATACACATTTCTTTTGCGCCGATATCTATACATTATTCTTCCTCAGATTATAGTCAGTCGAAACATACTTTGTTTTTTTCCTACTTTTGTATAACCTCAAAAATTGAATTCTCATGCTGAAACTGAAAAAAACGAAGGTATTATGACAATGCAATATGAATGGTTGAAAATATTTCCGTGGCATACATAATGTTTTTATTCGGAGGTGCACATGCCATGGCCAGGCACATATGAGCATTTTAACGAGCACTCTTATCATTGTCTGAATATTCAGATCCAAGAAAGCTGTGTTGAGATTTCTTTATTCTGCATTATGTTGGGAAGAATAAGATACACGTTTCTACTACTGCGTAAGTAATAATTATACAGTACACAAATAAATAATTAAATTTAATTGAGTTCAGTCCACACTCAATTAAAATTTCTCAACTTCAAAATATGTGATAGGATAAAGACATTGGTAGTGTGCCACTTAAGCACAGCATCATATTCTGAGCTGTATAAAAAGTGATTTGTGACAAAGATGAGAGGAACTTATCTGCATTTCAGACATTTTATGCTGTTTTTCACTTATCTCTTTAAAAAATATTGTAAACATTGTGGAAATTATTAAATGCTTCCGAAAAAAGACCTGCCTCAACAAATGTAGAATATTTCACTTCTCCCTTCGTTTAATATTCTTCCAAATGATACAATTTTCCTTGGATAAACACCTTCTAACAGAAACATACATTGTTCAAGTTTGAGTCCGATTCAGGAAAGTACGGTTCTTCAGCTAGAATTTTAGAAAGAGGCCTACTAATTAAGAATGGCCACCTATTAGTGTCATTAACCTATTTTTTGGAAAACCAATATCAGAAATTAATGTTGAAATGTTTTATTTTTACAGTAATTGCAGCTTTAATAGCAAATTTTTTTGTGATGGCCTACAAAAAAAAAATGCCATCGTAATTGCAAGGTGAGCATATCAATTGTTTGTATTTTTTTGTTTACATTTAGAACTTGACTCTTATAAGAAACATGTGGAATTTATTTTTAACTATATATATTCTTTCAGAAAAACGGAGGTACAGATGAAGAATGCAGTGCAAGATGTTCATAAGGTAACTTACACATAAAAATATTTGTATTTACTTTAAATGATTTCAAAAAGTCAATAATATCAATATATAAATGACAAAATACATTTATGTATGAGAAGGGGTTAAGATAAAATCTTTCGGAAACAGTTGATACTAATTAAGTCATAACTTTTGATTCTATTCATGTGCTTTTGTATGCTGACAGCATACCTAGAGATTAAGGTGGCCTAAATGAAAAAAGTAAAAAAAAATCTGTAAGTTTTTTGTCCGTCGCTATCTAACTACAATCAAATGTAAAAAAAATTGCCGAGAGCTCAAGAATTTATTTTTTGTTCCGAAAAAGAGGCGTTTTTTACACGCCTTTTTTGATCTATGATGCTAGATACGATGGATTTTTGTTTGTACTCAGCCTAACAGTTTCGCGAGCCTTTGTTAAAGAAATATAAACAAAACCCAGTTCTTTTTTCACCAAATGAAAGCTATTTGGGGGTATCCTTTAAAAAAATAGATTTCTTTTTCCTTTGAGCCGCCCTAATACTAGAGGTGAAGATTACAAACATTATATTCAAGGTTGCATAAGAACCATATTTATTAAGAAGTTGAAAAGAACTTTGCTGTAGTATTTTCTATTATTTTTTGAGATAATAAATTTTTACTATTTCACAGATCACCATGGCAGATGAGGTAAACGCAGCAACCCACCAAACAGCATTATGTTTGCGTAGTTGACTCCATAATTTCACAAATTGACTTCATTTAAGTAAACTGTTGATTTTTTTACTCTTGTATTTTACTTACTGTGAATTTATTTTCAATATTCTTTTGTTCAGCTATCATTCACTTAAAAGAATAAATTCACTGATAATAATCATTTCATTTAATGATACTATGTTAAAATGACAATAATTGCAAATTGGAATTGTATCACTTTATTGAAATTTTTTTTTTAATAATTTGTAGAAAGTTTAAGTATATAAACTATTCATTATTGTTTCAATTGCTGTATTTTATGGGCCGCAATATTGCTTCGTTTCAATAAAGATGAAAATGTTACACACACACACGTTCTTTTATTCAAAATATTTAAATGACACCTTTCTCTTTCTTGTGACCTTTTTAAAATTAATATATAGAGCCCTAAATAAAGAAATATTTTTTTACCCAGCATTCTCCATACCAGAATTAATAGTTTCTGTATACTAAAAAAATAGTAAAACGTCATTTACTATTGAATTTAGTAAAAGGCCGTGGTACCTGGAAAAAAGAATATTGGTCATGAGGTTTCCGTACAAACAGCCGGGTTTTTCGCTACACATAGACACTGCTTCAGTGACAAGCATTTTTACTGTAAATTAGTAGTTTTTTACTAATTTTTTTGTATAAAACCTACAAATTTAGTCGGTAATTAGTAGTTTTTACTGATTTATACTAGAAATGCTTACTATAAATAGGTTAGTTACCAGGTAAACCACTTCGCACTAATTCATTAGTAGAAACCTACTTATTCAGTTGCCCGTTTTTCTCTGATGAAATTAGTAGGATATTACTAGTAATAAGCGTAAAATTTTACTCATTAAAATTCAGAGCGGTCCTATCTAACAATGATTGCCAGAAATGTTGAATTTCCGATTTTTCAACAGCATTCTTGATGGGTTGAGCCACAAGCATTGCTCAAAAGAAGAAGGCTTACAAACTTGATTTTTCTTCTTGACCCCTAAAAAAGTGTGATAAAGCATTGCAATTTAATACGATAATTGTTTCGCCAGTTACTGTACGAATATAGAAGATACTTGATGTTCTTCAATATTTAAATATTTTTACAATTTTCTTTTTAGATTATAGTAAGAACAAACAGAAAACTCTGTGCTGTGCTATGTTTGCAGAGGTTTGAAAATTAAATCGTCATGCTGATACAGATATGAACTTTATTCTTTTTTATATGTTCACGAACGTAAAAAATATCAAATTTTAAATTTGAATAACATATTTAGAAGAACAAAGTTCAAAATTTATTCTATTTTTTTCTTGTAAAAATAAATGACAATAAAGATAAATAATATTTAGTTTTTTTATCTTCTATTGATTTTTTGTCTGTATCATTCATAAAAATGTGATATGTGACCTTTAGAATGTTTTCGTGACAAAAAAGTTTTTTTAACCCTTTTCGGTCGCCAAACAATTTTAAATTGATTGAACACTTTATTTTTTAGGTAAATCGCAAAATGAACGTAATTTCTAGTCTGTTTCCACTTTTGAGATATTGCCTTCTAATTGTTTCTACAAAGTTAAAAAAAATTAAAAATTTTAAAATTATAGTATATCAATATGGGACTTTGACGTATCGCTTAAATTTTTTTTCTGAAATTCTTAACTATTTGTTCGCTTTTGACTTTGTGAGTTAATATTTCAGCAAGTCCACAAACCTAATAATTTAAGCAGTAAATTATTATTCAGAACTTTGAGTAATGCTAGACAGATGCGGAATTTTCTTAAAACTTCAGTTTTGCTTTGCCTTTTTAGTAATAAGCAAATAATGAATGATTATCAACAAAAATTATTTTTGAGGTTGTATTTTTTCAAAGTAGATATAAAGAAAAAATAAATGAAGCGTGGGTGTGAGGAGTAGGTCTGTTAATGACTTGTAGAAATTTTGTTTTGAAGTAGACTTACTGCAGTCAGAAAACTGCTTTCGGTATTAGGTTACCAATTTTGTGAACATTATTTCTCACTTACGTCTTTAGTAAGAAGGAAATTTGAAATAAGATATCAATTTTTCAAATATCTGTTTTATTTCAGAAAAAACACGTAATTATAAACAAAAGTTTACTTTTAAAACAATAATGTTTGTTGACATGCATTAATTTTTAACTCGTTCTTAGTACAAAGTGGTTAAAAAGTTAAAAATTTGAAAGAAAATAGCAAGTATCTTGCATTAATACATGGGAAGATAGTTACAAACAATAATCAGTCAACTAAACAGTCAAATGTGATAAAATGCATTAATTATTACTTGGCTTTAAGTGAAAAGTAGACAAAATATTAAATATTTCACATGATACCGCAACTTTCTAGTATTATTCAAAGACTATGTTATTAAAAATAGCACTGAATTTTTTTAGCAATGATGTCTGTTCACTCAATGATTATTGTCTCAGTTTATTTGAAAAGTTGAAAGTAATTTCAAAAAGCGGTAAAAACTGCGACTTCTTAATTCTATTTTGAGAGAGATTCGCTAAAGATTATAATAAATTACTTGAAACCTTATCGTCGGGAGAAAGTAGTACTTTACGTATTATGAATAATAACTTATGAGGTGACATTAAGACATAAGTTTTTATTTCTATTCTTTAACTTATTGTAAAATTAATGTTCGTTTCCAGCTCAATCAACCTGAAGTTGACGACTCTAAACAAAAATTTAAAAAACTTCTGCTTTTCTTATGGTAGTAACATGCTACTTGTGCCAGCATTTCCTCTTCACTAGTAAATCACTATAATAACTTTGTATTTGCAACATAGCATGTTTTTTGATAAGTTGAAAATTTTGGCTTTCAAGGAAGTAAATATTGATTGAAAACATATTCTTGATAAAGTAAAAGTTTAATTTTGTCCATTTAAGTACATTAAAGATTTTAAGCTTCTTTAATCTCAAAGACATGCCGGATTTTTTTCGCACTTTGTATACTTACGAGTATGTATTTTGACGCGCTGATTACGAACATAATAGTGAGAATTGGCGCAAATTTCATTTTCAAGGTGAAATCATCAAAAAACCATAAAAATTATGGTTTCTTGAGTTTATCTCAGCTAATATGCATAATTAAAAAAAGCGTTTTAAATAAAAGTTGTAGATCTCATCTAAATACATATTTTTTGTTGAAAGCATTTTTTATGGGAATGACAGTTTCTCAGAAAATCAGTGGTAACTCTATTAGTTTCGGCTTATTGCCAACTTACGCTCTTCACCGCGAAAGCGTTGGATTATTTTAAAGAGCATATTTTTTTTATTTTATTTTTTGTTTTGTTTTATACATTACAATGCCTGTTTCATCTATCAACTATTCTTAAATGTCACTCACCCCTTCTTCAAGCACACCGACCCTCTTTACCATGTTCGTTTTATCTGTCATCCATTTCTAAATGTCACCCACCACTCCTATTTGAAAAATTTTGTTAAATTCTGCATATTGACTGTTATAAAGTCAAAAAGCTATAATTTTTATAGATTTTTTAATAAAAATTGATAAATTTCTGATTTTCTCGGAAACAATCATTTTTTTTTAAGGAATGTTCAAAACAAAATATGTGTATTTTGATAAGATCTACAACTTTTATTCAAAACATTTTTTTAAATTTTGCATATTAGCTGAGAAAAACTCAAAAAATCATAATTTTTATAGTTTTTTGATGATTTCACCATTAATATCAAACTTGCGCCAATTTTCACTATCATATTCGTAATCAGCGCATTAAAATACATAAGTATACGAAGTGCAAAGAAAATCGGGCTTGACCTCTTTTCGGAAGTTCATCCAGAATGTTCTTTAGGACTGTATATAATAATTTTAAAAAGTTGAAAACGTGAAAAATAGAAAAGTTTAAGGAATCAACGCCATAGTATACTATTCTTATCTTTATTGAAACAATAAGAAGGTCATATTATGGCATTGTAAACGTGACCTAGTCTGTTTCCATTTCTAAGATACTGCCTTCTTATTGTTCAAACAAAGTTAAGGAGAGTAAGCATTTTACAGAATCTTCAAATTAAAATGGATCAATGGAATCGAAATTGATTATACATATTCAGGGTCTCCATGCGCTACTTTTTGACAGAGTTCTGATTTCGTCTCTCAAAATTTTTTTTGTCTGGTTGTATGTTTGTCTTATTTTCCATCAAAATTTGCAATTATTTAGCAAAATAAGGGAAAATTCTTTGCTTTGAATGTGTATCTAAAGAAGGTTATTTTAATTGTATAGCGTTTTTTTATGCAAGATATACTTTAAGACTCAAGGTCATCACGCGTTACTTTTGAAACAGAATTCTGTTTATAATTTTTATTACTGTTGAACATTTTTTTTAGTTTTCTATAGAAAATTACAATTATTTAAGGAAGGGTGGGCTTATGAAAAAAAAAGATTGCTTAAAAGGCTGTGAATAAAAAATAGCTCGTCTTGCGAGAAAATATCACGAGAGTAAAAATTCTTGCCTTGTGTCAAAGAATGATAAGCAAATTTCAAAAAAATTAAATATGCTTCTTAAGGGTTTCCACTCGTAAAAATTAATATACAACTAAAGCAAAACAGTTTATGTACAATAAGCAATCTCATTAATATTAAGAATAGGTTTTGCAATAGTTTTTGGAAAAATTATCACACTAGCTGACCTAAATGATTTCTTACATTAACAAATGAAAACTATAATTTTTTGAATCTTTTAAGCAAAAGGTATTTCGGGGATACCTAAGTGCATAAAAAAGTATGAGTGACAATCAGACTGAAATGAAAAACATGTATCTTAGATTCAACAACATATTGATTTAATCTAAGCAAGTACTACAAAAGAGTTTAAAGAATTACAAGACATTAATGTTTTATGAAAAACATGTTGAAATATTTCAAGAGGAATTTCAAAAAAAAATTTTATTTAAATAAATTGAAAGGGATTTTGAAAGATTTTATCAGATTTCCAGAGATTTTGAGAAGTTATAAAGGATTTTTTATGAAATTTGTATGATTTTAGTCGATTTCAATATATTTAAAATTATAGCATATTTAAAAGTAAGTAATAATCAGAAAAAAGATATTATACATGTTATACATGCATTTTTTTGAATAATCAAATTTTTAAGTTACTGCGGATGAATTTTCAATCAAAAATAAAAAAGTGCAACTTTTACATAAAAAATTAATTTTCAATAAAAAAAAACCCAATATTCAAAAAAAAAAGTTAAATTTTAAAAATTTCAAACCAAAGTGGTAAATCTATAAAAAAGTATCAATTTTTAACAAATAAGTTCAACTTTCAACGGAGTAGTTGAATTTTTATCTAAACAAAATTAATTATTGAACAAATAGTTAAATTTTAAACCAACAAAATACTTTAATTTTGAACAAAATTATTGCATTTTCAAGACAAAAGTACGAATTGTCTACAAAACGGTTGAAATTTCGACCCGAAATTAGATTTTTTTGCCAAAAAAGTAAATTTTCAAAGCAAAAGTAAAATTTGCATTAAAATAGTTTATTTCTAGCCGAATAATCAATTTTCAATCAATTTTCAATTAAATCAATTTTCAATGAAACAATTTTCAACCAAAAATAAAGCGTTCAATTTTCAACCAAGTAGCTCAATTTCCAAGTTATTAATATTAATTTTTTAGCAAAAAATACAAACAAATTATGAATCTTTAAAAAAATGAATAAACAACAAATAAGTTCAGCTCAAAAGATGACTTTTATTTAAAAGATTAATTTTCTTACATTGGATTATAGTTATTTTTTTAATGAAGGAGATAAATCTACAACACAAAAAAAAAGAATTTTTAACGAATAAGATTGACTTTCAACCAATTATCTGAATTTCTGACCACAAAAGATGACTTTCTAACCAAATAGTTCCTTTTTTAACAGAATAGTTAAACTGTTGAACCAAATTCTGAAATTTTTACCCAAAGAAGATAAATTCTAAAATGAAAATATAATGGTAAGCTTTTTAACCAAAAGTAGTTCAGTTTTCTTGCTGGGTTCTACTGATTTAGTTTTCATTTAAACAAAAACTCGTGAAAAGTGGGGGGGGGAGAGGGTATATTTCTTAAAAACAGTAAAGAAAAGAATTCTTAAAAATTAATTATTACGAAACTTACTAAATGTTATCTAAGTTCGTAAGATTACTTGAATTACTTCCAATCCCCCCTTCTGTTATCAGCAGCAGTTTTTTGTTATGAATTTCAAAAAATGTAATAATTTAAGAATTCACGTAAAATCGTATACACATTCCTTCCTCGACGATATCTTTACATTATTTTTTCTCATATTATAGTCAATCAAAACTTACTTTCTTTAACTGCGTTTGTATAAGCTTAACAATTGATTTGTCATGCTCAAACTAGAAAACTGCAAGGTATTATGATAATGTGATATGAATCGTTAAAAACAAGTTCGTGGCATACATTATGTTTTTCTTCCGAGTTGCACATACGGCCCTTCAATCGGGCATTCTCATTAGGGTCTGAATATTCAGATCCAAAAAAGCTGTGTTCTAATTTCTCAATTCTGCACTATGAGAAAAGACGTGAAATTTATGTTTCTACTACTACGTATGTAATATTTATAAAATACATAAATAAATAGATAATTTTGATTGTAATCAGTCCACACTTAATTGAAAAGTTCTTAACTTTAAAATATGTTATAGGATAGAGACATCAGTAGTAAGCCATGTAAGCATAGGATCATATTCTGAGCTGCGTAAAAGATACTCGTGAACATAGATAAAAAAAAATTATCTGCATTCCAGACATTTCATACAGTTTTTCACTGATCTATTCGAAATTTATTATAAGCATTCTGAAAGTTATTATATGCATCCGAAAAATGACTTGCCTAAACAAATTTAATATATTTTGCTCCTCCCTTTCGTTGAATATTTGTCCAAATAATAAAATTTTCTTTTGAGAAACCACCGTCCAGTAGAAGCACACTTCGCACAAGTTTGAGTACAATCAAGGAAAGTCCAATTTTTGAGCCAGAATTCTTGGAAGAGGTCCACTAATGAATAGTGGCAACTTATTAATGTCATTAACCTATTTTTTGAAAAACTAATACAAAAAATTAATGTTGATACGTTTTATTTTTACAGTAATTGCAACGTTAGTGATGAATTTCTTTGCAATTGCCCAAGAACTTCCTCTTGAGGATAGTAAACTTGATGGTCCCCCTCATGGTTACGGAAGCACTAAACGGTGCTATAGAAAATGCATTGTAAGCATATCAAATTTTCGTATTTTCTTGTTTGCATTAAAAAATTGACTTTTCCTAGAATCATGTGGAATTTATTTTCTTAAATATATGCTTTCAGAAACAAGGAGGTTTTGACCAAAAGTGCCGCAAAAGATGTGGATAAGGTAACTTACACATAAAAATATTTTCATTAATTTCAAATGATTTTCAAGAGTTGAAAATAGCAATTTTTAAATGAGAAAAAACATTCACGTATGCGAAGGGAATAAGATAAGATCTTCAAAAAACAGTAGATAATAATTTAGTCAAGACTTTCCGTTTCATTCATGTGCCTTTGTGTGCTCAGAGCATACACTAATATTAAGGTGTTTTTAATGAAAAAAGTGGGAAAAAAAATTTTGAAATTTCTCTCGTGGATATTAAAGCACCATCAATTTAAAAAAAATCGTATTTTCGTATATGTTTTACAGATAACCCAATTTGTATTACTTCATCACAAATTGCAGAGAGCTTAAAAATTTATTTTTTGTTCCAAAAAAGAGGCGTTTTTTATATGCCTGAGTGACGCTTTACCGCTTTTGTGCACTGATTCATTTCTTACCTTCTTTGACGATTTTCAACGATTCTTAAACAAAAATAAACTTTTTTTGATCAACTATGTTAAGAAATACGGATTTTGTTGTGCGTAGCATAGAAAAAACAAAATGTAATCTTTACAGCGATTTAAGAGTAATATTCACCTGCAACAAAAATTACCTTTTGTTTTTTCTGTGACCTTAACAGCTTGGCCAGCCTTTGTAAAAAAAATTTGAGAAAAACTCATTTGTTTTTTTACTAAAGGTAAGCTACTTGGGCTTGTCTCTTCTAAACATAAGATTTTTTCATTTAAGCCTCCCTAACAATAGAGGCGGGGGATACAACTATTATATTCATGGATGCAAAAAAATTATTCCTATAAGAGATTCGAAAAAAACCTTGCTGCAGTATATTATATAA
>JAUELO010051868.1:0-10065 GCA_032357855.1 Amphibolips quercusostensackenii | reverse complement strand
TGCCAAATCAGAGGATCTGTATTTAATATCTTGGGATGTTGCTGAGTCTTTAGAATATGACGAACATTATCAAGCTTTTAATTTGGATGCGAATTATATTTGCGGGTCACAATCTTGTTGATGCTTTACCATTAAAAATTAAAAATTTCGTTTTACATTGCGTATATTCGAGAGCGCTTAAGGTGGTCTTTTTATTCCTTAAAGATGGATATAAGACAGTTTATTTAAGTAAACATATTCTTTGTGTATGAATTCACATTTATAATGATAAATAAATAAATGGCGTTATGTACTACGTGGCATTACAAACAGAATTTTGGAAAATATGTGTAATTGAAAAACAAAGCTCTAGATGTGTCAAAGGATAAAGAAGTTATTCACTTACAGTGGAAGAAATAATAATTGTCATGCACCCCAAATAATTGTTTTTAATATCAAATTAATATAATCCTTATAGTTTCAATTTAGAAATCTGATGCCCTAAACGAAGATTCGTATGTCTGATTTTGAAAATTCTAATAATTAATTTTGGAAGTTCAAAAATAAATAAAATTATTTACAATTCTACTTTTAAGTTTTTATCACCAACGTTTAAATTTCACACAATATTAATAATTTCAAAATTCATAAACATATAAAACATATAATTTTTAGTTCATTCGAAAAAATATAAAAGTGCGTAAAATAGAAATAAAACTCAGTAGATTATGGTAACTTTATAGGCTTTATATTACTTGTATCGATTTCGCTAAATTATAAATGCATTTGATTTTTTAATTCTCTTCTTGTAAATCAGAGTTAGAATCAGTTTAGAAAATTCTAGTTCCATATAAAAAAATTATCTGTTTCAAGTCAAACAATAATTCTCAAAGAAAATTCCCTCTCTTGAAGTCTCAATCATAAATCTTTACAGGAATTCCCTGTTCATAATTTGGAACAAGAAATTTTTTAAGTTTGACGCAATCTGACTTGAATCATAAATTGTGTTTGTAAATCCCATTCCTAGAATTTAGAATGATCATTAATTTCTCAGACCACACTGATATGAAATTCTTGTTAGTAATTTATCTGTCTTGTATTTTCATTTTCTTCTTTAGCTGTTGTTTCCTCCTGAAGAAAATTAATCATTTTAGTTGAAAGTCTATTTCTTTGTGTAAAAATTAGAATATTTTGTCAATAATTTGTCCTCTTTTGTCAAATTTACTTTTCTTAGTGAATATTTAACTTTTTTATTTTCACTTGAAAATTTATCTTTTTTTAATCGAAAATTTAACTATTTTTTAAATGTCATTTATTTTGTTGGTAAATCGTCTTTTTCGTGGAACTTTTTTTTTTAATTGAAAATTTTTCTTTTTGTTAAAAAACTAAACTTTTTTGATAAATAAGTCTTCCAAAAAATTCGTATTTTTGGCTCAAAAATTTAATTATTTGGTTGAAAATGCAACTATTTCTGGTTCAAGGTTCATTATTTTTGTAAGAAAATATGATTATATTGTTGAAAATTCTCTTCTTTTTGATAAAAATTTAACGTTTTTTTTGAGATTCAATTTTTTTTTTAAATTCAAGAATTCTGTTGAAAAGTGTTCTACTTTGGTTGAAATGAAGAAATCGATTTACACCTGCAGATATTTTATTTCAGTTCAGAAAGATTCGATGTTAAGAATGTTACAAGATGTGAATTCTGGTATTTGAATATTAATAATTAGGAAAAAGAAAAAGCTAGTCGCTAAAAATTCAGAGTAATGTCAAGGAATTTTCAGGATTAGGTTTGTCGGACAGTATAAACTTTTAGTTTTATATTACAAAATAAATTTAATTAAAGTTGCGGAGGCAAGTCGTCTACCATTATTATTTGAAAATTCTTTAAGATTGGATAATCCCTATTCAAAGGAGATTCCTTTATTTCTTCTCTGGTCATTTCTTGAACCTCACCGCTGTTCATGTTTATTTTTGCCCGTGTTTGCATGCCGAATTTTATTGTGAATATTCCACGAAGATATCTGTTATTTCCGAACACTATTGCAAAGACTTCACCATTGGACGTTGATAATACAGTTTGCCTTCCGGTTGGCATGGGCTCAAGGATCTGATTTTTTCCTCTCACTTGAATTGGTGCATCGTGAGGAAAAGTATATCTACGAATTTCGAATCGCCGATTCGGATTCGCGTGAGGAATAAGACGAACAGATCCAGGTTTTAGATATTTAAGTCCGCCTATGCATACAAAAGAACGACTGGCAGGAGGAGATCTGGACCTGGCAGGAAGAGAAGATTCGGCAGGAAGAGGATACCTGAACGGAGAAGCCATGGGTAGAGGTATGTCAGGAAAAGACATTTCAGAAGAGTGAGAAGGTTTGCCACGAGGAACACCAGGAATGGGGTCCCCATTAGGTAAACATTCGAAATGCGAACTTAACCCTGCAAGAAGAAACAGAGGATTAAATTTATAAGAAAGTTTTAAAAGCATAAACTAAAGAAGATTCAACTTGTGCGGGAAAATTCTGCAAATGCTTTAACCAGAGAAGAAATCAATTTCCAAAAATACGTTTAATCGGCTCATCAGAGGCAGTTGTAAAACACAGAAAAAATACACTAAAAATTCACCTTTTCCCCCTTCTCCTTCTTTTTCCTTTCATTATTCCCCTTTTCCATTTTCTTTTTCCCTTTTTCTCTCACGCTTTTCCCTTTCTCAGTTGTTTTTTATTTAAAAATTAACCTGTTTGGTTCAAAATTTATGTATTTTGTAAAAAATCGACCGTTTTGGGCTAAATTTTAAACTTCTTTGTTGAAAGAACTGTTTTTTTGTTTAGAAATTAAATTTTTTACAAAAAAAATTACTATTCCTTTTTTGAAAGGAAATTAATCTTCTCGGTTACAAATTCACCTTTGTTTGTTAAGAATTATTGTTAAAAAATTTTTGGTTATATATTTGTAATTTCAGTTAAAAATTAATTGGTTTTCAAATATGATTTTCCTTTCTTTCTAAAAAATTATCGTTTTATTTGAAAAATAATCTTTTATGGTTGAAAACTTGACTAATCAATTAAAATTTATATTGCCTTGTCAAAAATTCAGTAAGATTATATTTAACCGCTCAACCCCAGAATTGTCTTACGTAATTTGTGGATGACCATGTAGAATTGTACCATATATGCACGCGCACATATGGCACGAATTTTGTATCAAATAAGGCACTTTACGAATTCCATTTTACTTTAACACACACATTATCAATTCCCCCTGAACAAATTCAGATTAAATTTTTATTCACTTCAGAAAAACTCAAACTAAGTTTAATAGAGAATAGCAATTGAGATAAAATGTAGATTAAATACAAAAATGTTTATTTGCTTATGGCTTAAAAAATGTATATAAAATTGTAGATATATTATATTATTATATTTACCAATAGAATTGAAGATAACGGCCAAAGACAAGGCGAGAATAAAAACAATCATCATCTTTGCTAATTGAAGGAAAAGCTGCTTAATGTATTAGTGGAGAATTAGTGTAACCAAGAAATATTCTACTTTTTTATCAGATTGTGCAGTATATCATGTAGTCGTTATCTTAGAAATTATAGGCCATAAGCTTGTCTTGCTCAGATACTTACATTTTATCAGATTGTGTTACGAAGTCAAAATATTATTTCTAAATTTGTTATAACTGATATCACAGTATATGTAATCTTTTCACGTTTTAGCGCAAACCGTCGTTTGAGTAAAAAATTTACGCAGTGTATTTCTCAGTTTTCTGTTGGTTTATTTTTTAAAAGACTTATATAATTTGCAACGACTTATAAAAATGTCTAAACGTTTAAAAATATTTTGAAGATTTCTGATAGAGGGCAGATGAGATTTGGTAATAGAAATAATAATTCTGTAGTTAAATAAAATTTTTTTTAAAATTTCTTTCTTCTAAGTTATAAATAAGATTCTTCTCCCAAAATTTTCTTTGTATGTCGAAAATTCCCTTTTTCAAATCAAATTATAATTCTTCAAAAAAAGTCTTTGCTTAAAATTGAAAATTATAATTCTTTACCGAAATCGCCTTTTTCAAGCCAGGATTATATTATACCTATCAATTGTATTATAAATTTTTTATTTGTCTATTCAATTTTAAAAATTAACTGTTCAAAGTCAAGATCATAATTTTTTACGGAAATTCCATGTCTTACTTGTCAAAACTTTATTTCTTTACTGAATTTTTCTGTTCCATGTTAAATTTTAATTATTTACGGAAACTCCTGGTCTCAAAATAAAATTATAATTCTTTTCTAAAATTCCCCATCCTGAGTAAACATTATAATTTTTAACGGAAATTCTATTTTTTAAACTAAAAATTATATTGCCCAACTAAAATTTTATGTCCTAACTTAGAATTTTAATTTTTTTTAAAAATTCCCTGCTCAAAGTCACGATAATTGTAATTCTTAAAGCAAATTTTTCTATACATTTTTTTTATTTATTCCCTGTTTCAAAACAGAATTACAGGAGGATGATACGTGAAACCACCTCAAATTTGCATATTAGTACATTCAAGAGAGATATTTTAATCACTAAACCTAATTTTTAGTTTTTCCTGGTCATTTCTCGAATTCTCGGTCAGGTAGAAACCCTTAAAATGTGTTTAAGAATTAAAAAGTTGAATTTCATCCTTTTAAATTTTTATTCAAGTGTTCTAGAAATTAGGTACCCCAAGGGTTACAGTTAGAATATATTAATTGCAGGTGCAAAAGAGCGCAATTGAGATCGAATCAAATCGTTTATTTGCAATTTTATATCATCAAATATAAGGCTGAAAAAGTTAGCCAAAAGGAATTTCAAAAATTTTAATTTTTGACAAAAATCGCGCTAATCCACATACTTTGCTCCACCGATAACTCCGTTGTCAAAGTGGTGCAATGCTTGCTATTAGTGGTGCGATGATGCGCATTTGAAGTCCTTTAAGGTTACGGATTTAGATGTGACATTTTCGAAATATGGGGGGCTAGCGTGTCATCAGCCCCCCTACTTCTCACCCTCACTTAACACTTGCAATGACTCCTAGTTTTGTGGCATCAAATTTTTACTTTGTGGTGAAATGGAGCGTATTTGGAGTGCAATCAAATGGGTTTAGGTAAATGCAAAAGATAATTGGTGGGGAGCTACTGCAATGGACCTTCAACAGCGTGACATATATAAACTCAAAACGGATAAATTGATATGCAAGCTCTTATGCATATGCATGATCTTACGCGTGGCGATTTTGTCGTTAAACTCAGGGTCATCGAGAACGCTAGTAATCTTCCCTTTCTCAAGATTAATCTTTACATACTTGTCCAAACCAAAGTCCATACCAACCTCTCCGGTTTAGTTCTTGACGATATTTGAAGCAAGTTGAAGTTTGCTCGCACCAGAAGCATAGATATTTAGGTCATCCATATAAAATATATAAGTGACCCCTTGCTCGCGATGATAACTAGCGTCGCCGCAGTGGTATCCAGGACAATTGATTAGTGCGAGAGATAAATGCAGAAGTGTGATGCAAATGAGCAGATGGTTCATGGTATCACTCTGAAAAACGACCCTTTGAAAGGTGACGTTATTCGCTGTTACACGATCATTTTCCAATGAGATAGTAAATCTAGTTTTCCAAAGAGGCATCAATCTCTCTATGCATATCACAATGTATAAATGAATCTTCAAGCTTTTTAACAAACAGATGATAAGTTTGTGAGAGGTTAAATCCAAAGCTTTCCGATAGTCAATCCAGGCTATTGGCAGAACGCGCTGATGGGCTGCTGTGTTTTTGCAGACGCCTTTGTCGCTTAGCTCTTTCTCTTATCAGCCTACTACACCTTTTTTTCACTACGTTGTTTGTGCATCTCTCTTCACATAAATTTAATTCTTTGAACAATTCTGTCGTTTAGGACAGCTTATACAGATATAGCGTGTTTAAACAAGTTATTGGCCTGAAATTCTTTTCTTGTTAGTTAATGCAAACGTTTTTTGGTCTTTTCATCCATCGTCAGCTTAAGCCTTCGATTTGCATCAGCCAAAGCTTTTGCAGCAACATAAACTGAAGAATTGGTCCAGAGATCAGACTGTCCAGAGATCACAGAGATCAGACAGATCTTATCATCTGTTTGTTAAAAAGCTTGAAGATTCATTCACACATTGTGATCTCTGATCTGTGTAATCACAGAGATGAGAGATCACAGAGAAGTGTGTTAAAACAAGTTATTAGCCTGTAATTCTCTTCTTGTTAGTTAATGCAAACGTCTTTTGGTCTTTTCATCCATCTTTAGCTTTAGCCTTTGATTTGCATCAGCCAAAGCTCTCGCAGCACCATAAACTAAAGATTTGGTCCAGAGATTGGACTCTTCCGAGATATCCTCACGAAAGGAGGTATCCATTTCAGCCAGGTTTGGGGGCTTAGTAGTAACCTGGATATTGAAAATTTCTAGATATCAAAAATAATGAAATCGCGACCATCTCTCAGGAGATACCTGCATTTCGCGGTTGATTTTAGTGTCGCTTCCTCTTCTTCATGTGCGGCTCGTTCATATAGCAGTTGTGAAAGCGTTCCGTGTATACATCCTTTTTTCAAGAGGTAGTCTACATGATTACGCAATAATTGATGCGAAACGTGCTGAAGCTCTGGGTGTTCCTGGCACGACAGAGTATACATACGCGCCATAAATCCTCCGTGAACACGTATTATGTTGGCATCGTAGCAGTCTAGTAAGTCATCCTTCAGTGGATTCTTACACTTGGTTGAAAACTTATTCACTTTAAAAAAAAGACTTTTAAATGATGCTAAACCACTTTTGTTTATGAAAAAATTATATGGTTAAAAGTTTAACAATTTTATTTAAAAACTTTTTTTTGTTTTGTTTACAATTAATTCTTTTAGGAAAAAAAAAGTATGAGAAAGTTTTCCTCTTACACAGATTTTGTACTCTTTCCCCTATTCTCCTCTTCTCGTAGATTTCCCCTTTTTTCCGTGTTACCTATTTCTAGCTTCAATGGAAACTGAATTAATAGAGCCCAATAAGAAACGCCAACTGTTTAAGTTGAAACGTAATTTTTTTTAATGAAAAATCTACTATTGTATTTTTGGTTTGAAGTTCACCTTGATATAATGAATAATTAATTCTCTTCTTAAAAGTTTATGTTTGGTTTGAAAATTCATCTCTTGGACAAAATTTTATCTTTTTTTATCAAACATGCATCTGAAAATTAATTGATTAATGAAGTAATACAATTAAACCTAATCTGCTTTAGGTGAAAATAATTTTGTGATTAAAAATAATAAAACCCTTTTGTTGAATAATCACAAAGTTCATTAATTTTTTTTTTATTTTTGTTGAACTCTTAACTTGAAAAATTTTTTTTTCTCTATAGATTCATAATATATGTTAAAAAGTCAACGATTTTTATAAAAAATGTATTCTTTGGTTAAAAATAAACTATTTTATTGACAATTCATCATTGTCGATTAAAAGCTTAACTATTTGATTATACGTTGGTGCAGGTTGTTTGATAATTTATTTTTTTGAAAATTATTTTCTGCATTAAAAATCCAACCATTTCATTTTTTGTGGGAAAATTGACTTTTTGTGATTGAAAATTTAGCTATTTGGTTGAAAATTAATGTCTTTTGTTGAGAGCCCATCTTTCTTTAGCTAACTTTAAAACTTTTTTGTATCAAATATGTTTTGTTATTTAAAAATCTATTTTAAAAATTTGATTTGATTTTTTTTGCTAGAAAATTTATCTTTTCTGTTGAAAATTTAACTGCTTGTTTAAAATTTGTTCCCTTTGTCAAAAATTTAATTTTTTCAAGGTCTATCATTTTAAATGGAAATTTGCTTCTTTAGTAGGAAATTAATCTTTCTCAATTTACAATTTATTTTGTTAACTAAAAATGTACTAATTCAATTCTTGGTGGACACATGGAACTGTTTTAAAGCAATTAAGAATGGATGAAACTGTAATTTTTAGTCTTGTTTACAAGAACAACCTTTTTTGTAGTAAAACCTTTTCTTAAGTAAGGCTTTGGTGCCCTCCTTATAAGAAACAGTAACATTTTATTAAATGCCTCTACCTACAAATCGTCTTACGTAATTTTTGAATAATTACGTAGAAATGTACCATATGTGCACGCGCACTTATGGTTCGAATCCCGTAACAAAAGGGGCACTTTTTAATTTTCATTTTTCTTTAACACATGCATTATGGATTTCCCCAAAAGACATTCAGATTTAATTCGTATTGATTTTGGACAAACTTAAATAAAATTTCAAAGAAAACAGCATTTGGGATAAAATGTAGATTACATCGTGAAAATTTTTATATGCGTATGGCTTAAAAAATGTAGATAAAATTGCAGATATATTATCTTATTATATTCAACAATAGAATTGAGAACAACCGCCAGAGACAACACAAGAGTAGAAATAATTATCATTATTTCTAATCAAAGGAAAAGCTAATTAATGTATTAATGGAGATTATATATTACAACTTATAGACGTTATCTCATATATTGAAGCCGCCAAGGTTGTCCTACTTTAATATTTGAATTTCATTCGAGCGAGTTTCAAGAAAAAAAAGTTATTTCTATGTTTGTTAAAAATAATTTCATAATTATATAATATTTACGATTTCGGCGCGATCTGTCGCTTAAAAAAAAATTTATATCGTGTATTTCCTGGTTTTCTCTTGGTCAATTTTTCAAAAGATATGATTGATTTCTAAGGATTTTTAATTCTGTGTTTGAACAAAATTTTTTTTAAATTCCAATTTTCTAAATTCCAATTAAAATTCCTTTCCAAATTCCCTTTCTATATCAAAGATTCCCTTTTTCGTGTTCAAATATAATTCTATACGGAAATTTCCAGTCTGAATTGAGGGCTATTTCGCTGGCCCTTACCACCCATCTAAAATTAAGTTTGTATGGGCTAAATATTTAGTGCGGAATTCATTCAAATTTGTTTAACGAAAATTAGAACTTGTGCAACACCGGAAGTACCTGATTTCTCAAAAAAACACTGGCGGGACCAGCGAAATATTTTGCTGGTCTTGACATTATCCAAAATCAACTTTATATAGCCGCATTATTTTTGTCTTAATTTGTTCGAGTTTGTAAAACCAACATTAACCCCTAAAAACAACCCCCTATGCAGCAAACACAATGGCGGGACCAGCAAAATATTTTTCCAACCCAAACATGGTCCAAAATAAGCTTTATATGGACGCATTATTTTTGTTCAATTTGTTCAGATTTGTACAACCAACTTGAACCCCTAAAAACTACCCCTATGCAGCAAACACCATAGCTGGGTTAGGAAAATATTTTGATATTCTTGAAATTATCCAAAATAAGCTCTCTATGAACGCATTCTTTTCTTCTTAATTTGGTTAAATTTATACAACCAAAATCAGCCCCTAAAAACAATCGCCTATGTAGCAAACAGAATGGCTGGACCAGCGACATATTTCGCCAGCCCTGACATAGTCCAAAATCAACTCTATATAAGCGCATTATTTTTGTCTTAATTTGTTTGAATTTGTACAACTAACATCAATCCCTAAAAACAACCCCCTATCCAGCGAACACAATGCCGGGACCAGCAAAACATTTCGCCAGCCCCGACACTATTCGAAATCAACTCTATATAGGCGCATTATTTACATTTTAACTTGTTTAAATTTATACAACCAAAATCAGCTCCTAAAAACAATGGCCTATGTAGCAAACACAATGGCTGTACCAGCGACATATTTCGCCAGCCCTGACATAGTCCAAAATCAACTCTATATAGGCGCATTATTTTTGTCTTAATTTGTTTGAATTTGTACAACTAACATCAACCCCTAAAAACAACCCCCTATCCAGCGAACACAATGGCGGGACCAGCAAAATATTTCGCCAGCCCCGACACTATTCGAAATCAACATTATATAGGCGCATTATTTACATTTTAACTTTTTTAAATTTATACAACTAACATCAACCCCTAAAAACAACCCCCTATCCAGCGAACACAATGGCGGGACCAGCAAAATATTTCGCCAG
>JAUELO010051799.1:0-10067 GCA_032357855.1 Amphibolips quercusostensackenii | reverse complement strand
CGCGTGTTTCTTTTTTTTGTGGATTGAGCTATTTAGTTCAAAATTCGTCTTTTTGGTAGGGTTTTTTGTTTCTATTATATGGTGCAGAGAACCGAGCGTGGAGCGCGAGGTTTAAATGATTTTTAAATTAAATATCGAGCGCGAGTGTCCGGATGAGAATGTGTTTTTTAAGGTCAATAGAACCTTAAGTAAATTAGTTCTACTTTTCATTTTAAACCAAAGTAATTAAATGAAAAGCATGTAACAGCGATAAAACTTACAAAGCGATCATTAGACCGCGAAGCACGCAACAGGGAGTGTATTATATATAATTATAAGCAAATTTGTAGATATAATTTGGACGAAAAATTTTGTTAAATTAAATTTTATTGTAGCTTCTTTGGTAGCATTTTCAGTAAGTTAAAATTAAACTGTTGTTGGAGAAATTAAAAGAATTACATTAATACATATGAAAAATCAAGCACGAAGCGCGGGTATTGTGATAAGAATGTGTTCCTTAAGGCCGATAGAGCTTTAACTGAATATGCTTCCTTTTAATTCTAAAATAAAAAAAAATTCTACCTAAACCGAGCACGAGGTGCGAAAATTGAAAAGAGCCGCGCGCGAAGCGCGCCATGAGAATATGCCCGCTAAGCGGGCAGATTTTTTTATTAAAGACAATTCATGGTCACTACGGCGGGTTGAAAATATCATTGTTTTAGATCGAGACGACACCATAAGGAAAAGTTGTCTTTTAGAGTATATAAAACACTGTACTATTTTGAAAAAAATTGTCGGTCAATATTGAAGCCAAGCGCGGCCATAAAGATAAAAAAATCCGTTTTTTTAAATAATTTTTCATTTGAATTTCAAACTCGTGGTGAAAGCCCTATTGGTGGAAAATTAAAAAAAAAAATGTATATTTAGATCCAATTTCGAGTTCCACGTTTTTCTTTCATATGATTTGGATAAAAGAGACTTTAGAAAATATAATTTTACAAAAATAGCAGTTATTTTTTTTCAGTTTTTCGCTAAATATAATTAAAGAAACAGGTGAAAGTCGAAATTCAATCCATATATTTATTTTCTTTTTACTTTTGCTTCAAAACGCTCAGTTACACAAAACAAATTAAACAACAGAAAGGACTAATTTTTTTAGATCTTGAAGTTTTTTTAATACCGTTTGAAATTTAGATGAAAAATTAGAAAAATTAATTTTTTTAATTTTTATGTCTGTTACGCTTGGCCTTAATCTGGAGTAAAAAATTTTAAACATTGAAGTATTTCATACCCCAAAAGATAACTTTTCTGTATGGAATCATTTAATGGACTTCTCGTTCTATGTAGTCGAATCAGACTGACTAACCTATGTTTCTGATAAGCGTTTTGTAATTAATTGCACGGGCATATGAATCGGTGGAAATCTCTCTAAAAGAGAGTATGGCGAAAATAAGAACCTCAGAATTGACAGTAGATGTCAATGAAACGGCAAAGTCTAGATTTATTTAGTGAATCGTGAAAGGTATCTATATGTTTATATTTATAAAATTAATCGCAACTTCCAAAAAAGGGGAAAATTTTCACGAAAATAGGCAATTTCGAGAAAAATAGAGGTGAAAGGGGAATAGAGGACTGTGATACCTGTTTTTTATTTCTAATTGCAAGACTTAAAAAAAATAGTTTAAAAAATAGGAAATGTTTTATAAGAAAAAAACGTGCGACATTCTCCCATTCCTCTTGTGGGGTGATTCGCAGTTGCTCTGAAGGCTTCTCTTTGATACCCCCACTACACCATGCTAAGCATGTATATGCTCTGTGTCTCTCAAAGTTTCTTTAAGAAATACATCGTCGTAAGATGAGCAAATACTGTTAGAACTGTTTAAAACTTTCATGTACAGACTGAAAAAATGGGGCTACAGATCTGTCTTAATTTGCAATTATTTCCCTTTTTTTCCTCTTCCCTTCTCTTTTCCCTTTTAATAAATGAATAAGGGGAAAGGGAAGACAGAAAGACGAAAGGGAAAAAGAAAATCAGATAGGGGAAATGAGAAACCAGAAAGGGGAAACGGAAAGGGCAACCAGAAAGGGGACAGGGAGAGAAAAACCAGAAAGGGGAAAAAGGAAACCAAAAAGGGTCAAGGAGAAAAGGAAAACCAGAAAGGAGAAATCAGAAAGAGGAAAAAAGAAAGGGGGGAAATGAAGAGAAAAATGTAAAAGGGAAAGGGGAGAAATTTAAAAGGGGAAAGAGAAAAGTAAGAGACAATCCTTCAAAGCTTCACTTCTGCTGTGCGTTCTCACTGCCACGCACTGTTGTTTTAAAACCTGAATCACAATTTATTTTCAATCAAAGAACATTAACATTTTTTTGGAAGTAATAGATAGGCAGATAGTAATATATAGGAAGTAATTAAAGAATTTATTATTCAGTCGTATTGTGTGGATTTAGCAAGTCAAATATAAACTCACCCTTTTTTCATATGTATTTATCATGAATCCTGAACTTTTTAAATAATAATTTACAATATTTTTCTTGTTTTGTTGTAAATTAGGAGAATTATGAGGAATTATGTAACTTGCGTGCAACAACTGACTCCTGACTGTATCAAGAAGCTTATACAATAAAAGCAAGCGGGAAGCCCCTACGTGCGTTTATACACAATCAACGCCAGTGATCCCAAAATAATCATGTTCATATCACAGATTTAGTATTTTGTTCAATAAATTTTGCTTTTTAACGATTATAGTTAACAAATTCAGCTCGAATAATATATCATAAACTTTAATTGGAATTTTAAATCTATTTGTATTACAAAAAAATACTTTTATAAATATTAAATTTTCTAAAATTGCTAGTGATATTCCCTGCATTGGAGTTCATGATGCAAAGCTAATAATAGATGGCAGCACCGAGCCACGTACTAGACCCTCTGTCTATGAGATGCAAAATTCAATATATCACTTGGTATGCGGTTGCTTATAATTAAATATATGAAAGTAAATAAATTTTAAATATGTATTTAGTGTTTACCCAGGAAACAAGAATCGATTTAATGAACATTATTTGCAGAGGAGAATTTGGGAATGCTGATTCAGGCGAATTTGAATAATTTTGATCGGCGACCATACAGCTAGCACCAATTCAGGCAAATCTCGTCGAATTATTTTTCAGTTTTTTTTTAATCGGAACGAAATTTAGTGGCTGATTCGGCTGAAATATAAGAAACTCAGCCGGTAAATGTCGTTCTGAACATAATTTAACAAAATTTGCCTGAATCGGTGGTTTAATTATTTTTTATTTAAAATTTGAGAATTTTAAATTAGAAACAAGTACAAATTCAAAATCCTATTCAACGTCTAATACTCAAGTTATTGTATAGAATCGCTGAAAATAAAAACAAGAATCGTATCTTCCTTATACCTAAAATTGAGGCAAGAAAAATTGAAGCAGGTAGGAAGAGTGACAAAACAAGAGTCGTCTTTTCGTCATACCTGAAATCTAAGTGATGGTCAAAAGGTATATCCGTTACAAGCAAACAGAAATATACTTTAGGAAGAATTTATAAATAGGAAAAAGCCAAAGAAAATCAAGAATTATAAAAACTATTGTTAAATATAATTGATCATATTGACATGACTTTTGAAAAGGAAAAATCTTAGCGGAAATAGCAATGGAGAATTTAGAAGTTTCTTTGTTTAGGAAGTTGGATTTTGTTTTGCCATTTTACTTTCAGTATGTTGATGATACCTTATTATGCATTCCTCTAGCAAAGTTACAGACAGCTATTGATGCATTCAATAGTTTTTATCCAAGACTTTAATTTACCCATGAAATAGTAAAAAATAATAAGATTAGGCTTTTAGACATAAAGATAATTAAATCTCAGTATGGTAATATTATTACCAAATGGTATAGGAAAAGTACATTTTCACGTAGAATTTCACTTTTTTTTACTCATCCTTTTCAAAACAAAATTGCAGTAATCAAAAACTTAGTTGATAGAACTCTAGGCTTGTTCCATATTTCATTTCATCAAAGAAATGTTGATATTGTTAAAAATATTCTTTATCTGAATCATTACCCTCACAAGTTAATTGCGAAACATATTAAAACTAGAATTCAACAAATCAATGACAAACAAAATAATGTTTTACCTAAAAACAATCAAAAAGATTTAAAGGAATACAGTACCCTTAATACTATTTTTCTTCCATTTTTTGATCAAATTTTGAAAACTTAACTTTATGTTGAAGAAGTTTAAAATTCATACCATTTTCTGTATACCATTTAAAATGGATTCAATAATAACTTTTAGTGAAGATCCTCTAGATAAGTTTGAAAAAGGCAATGTTGTTTACAAGATCACTTGTAAGATCTGTGATATGACTTATATGGCATAGACTGTCAGACTTCTCAATACTAGAATAGAAGAATACAAAAGTGATGTTCGATTGAGACGTTGTTACAAGAGTGTTCTTGCCAGGCATACAAGAGAATTTGTTAATGCTGATCATAAATTTGACTGGGATAATGTTGAAATTTTGCACAGCGAAAGTAATGAGAGAAAGAGAGAATTTATGAAAATGCTTAATATCAAAAAACAAAAAGAATCATCCATTAATTTAAAAACTGTTTTGGATACATTAAACAAAAGTTATGTCAATATGATCAATTATATTTAACAATAGGTTTCATAGACCTTGATTTTCTTTAGCTTTTTCTCATTTCTAAACTCTTCCTAACGTTTATCTCTGTTTGATTGTAACGAATTTACCTTTAGCCCATCACTTAGATTTCAGGTATCAGGAAAAGACGACCCTGGTTTCGTCACTCTTCTTACCTGCATGTTTCTTGACTCGATACGGGATTCGGCTTTTGACCATCACTTGGATCTTGGGTTTCGAAGAGAGAATACCGTTTTTTCGTCACTCTTCCTACTTATTCAAATATTTCCAACCTGACAAGGTTTTTTTTTTTGTATGAGCATCGAAACGTTGGTTGTTTACTATATATGTTCTGTTATTGTACTTGTATAGTAATAAAAATAAAGAAAAATGAAAGGAATAAAAAAAAGAGAAGGAAGGAGATTTGGTTGGTTGACTTTCTCATTTTCCTTTCCTCTTTTTTATTTTTTTCTTTATTTTTTTTCTTTTATCTTTTCAATCACAATAGGAACATTTTAGGCTGGCTGCCCATATTTGATCGTTGGATTCTTGTTTTTATTATTCAAAAGTTATTTAATTATATAATGAAATCAATCATTGTTCTTACAACAATTTTATTATTTAATTGAAGAGCCTTTAAACAATAAAAAGTAATATCTACTTACACTCATAGTGAGAATTGATTTTTTCCAAGTTATTGAAAAAATAAAGGATCGTCCTATACAATTGGTATTATTGCGTGGCCCTCAGCATGCAGACGTCTGCTAGCTGACGCCACCACTTGAAATACCTAATGTCTCATAAGGCAAACCAGGTTGAGTAGCGTAAATCCAAGATGTCTATAAGGCGAGGGTCAAACAATAACACCAATTGTAGTGGACAAAACTTGATTTTTTTGATAACTTTAAAAATTTATCTTTCACGATAATTAAAGTAGATCAATTTTCAAAGAAGAATAATAACTTTCTACCAAAAAAATATGAATTTTCAACCACAGTTGAATTTTCAACTAAAAAAGGTACATTTTCAAGCAACAGAAAAATCAAATTTTCAAATAAAAAAAAGTAATTTTTAACTAAAAATATTATAGTTGAATTTTCGGAGAAAGGATTGAATTATCAAAAAAATTGTACAATATTTGACAAGGGAAATGAATTTTCAACTAAAAAAATAAATTTTTCATCAAAAATAGAATAATAAAATTTTAAGTTAAAAAAATCAATTTTCAAACAAACCAAATCGAATTTTCAACAAAATAGTTTAATTTTTAGCGAAGAAATAAATTTACAACCAAAAAGAATAATATTCTACCAAAAAAAAAGAATTTTCTCAAAATTTATAAATTTTTAACAAAATATGTAAATTTTTAACCAAACAAATGAATTTTTAAGCAAAAAGAATAATATTTTACCATAAAAGGAGAATTTTCAATAAAATACATGCATTTTTGATCACAAAGTTGAATTTCCATCTAAAAAAGAATTTTTAAACAAACATGAAATAGTTAATTTTTTAATACAAAAATAATGTTTAGCAATAAAAAACGATGTTTCAACAAAATATTAAAATTTTCAACCAAGCAATTGAATTTTAATAAAAACATATGCACTTTACAAAAAAATAATTTTGTATTAAAAAGATAAATTTCCAACTAAATAAATTTATTTTTAACCACAGAAAAACGAATGTTCAAAAAAATAGTCAAATTTTGTACAAAAACAGGCATAGTTAAAAAGTTAATTTTCGACATGAGAAAAAAGAATTTTCAACAAAATCAGTAAACTTTAAACCATTTCCAAACACGGAGAATAATATTATACCGAAAAAGACGACTTCTTAACAAAAAACAGATATTTTTAGTGAAAAAGAATAATTTTAACTAAAAAATATGAATTCAATAAATGAAATAGCTAAATAATCAGTAAAAAAATTATTTAATACTAATTTTCAACAAAATACATGGATTTTCAACCAAAAATGATATAAATTAATTTTCAGTTAAAAGAAAAAGATTTTGAACCAAATAGAAGGAGTTTGAACAAAATGCGGATGTTGCATGAAATGAGATTGACATATTTTTAGAAACATGAAGCAGTGAATAACGTAATGAAAATGATTTTTTAAGGTTTCTAATACTTAAGAAAAAAATAATTTTTAGTTTACGTCTATTTGATCACATTCAAAAAGATGTGACTTCACTAAGGTATACAACTGAGCACCAATCAGACCACTTTAGCCTCCATGTTACTTTTCAAAATTTTGACCTATTCAGTTTCGCGACCGTTGCGGCTTTCACCTTGACAGCTGATTCTCTAAACTAACCTATTAATGCCTAAAAACCAAAAATCGAAAAAAAAGCCTAATCAATTGAGATCAAAGGTATAATCAGAGAGTGGATTTGGAAATCAGTGAATTCTCCAAAAAAAGTAGATTATTAGCTAAGAAGTGTTTTGTGTATTCACTGACATTAACCCGATTCCTGAATCTATGTTTTTTACCTGCGTTAACCATGTAGGGGGGTCAAATTGACCTGGTGTCTTGAAAATGTAGTAAATTTGCATAAAAAATCCTGGAAAAATTCATGAATCACTTTTGAACCTTCTACTTTATGATAAAATTATGAAGGTTTAAGTTTTTTCGGGGCAAATTTATGCCAAATAAAAACATTCAAAAGTTATCAAAGTTATGAAAGTTATCAAAGTTATGCCCGTAATGCACGTAAATGGAATGACCATAATCGCGAGAGACTATTTTAGTTCTTTTCTTAGTAATCATTAATAATCATTATTTTATAATCATACATGAAAACCGTTTAGAGACATTTATATATTGAATGCATGTTTATAAGCCATTTGAATTTTTTGTTGTTAATTTTCATAATTTAGGCAGTTTGCATTTTCCCGCGAAGAATGACGTGACGCAGCTGTAGCCAATCTATGCGCTTTTCAAAAAATGCCGCGAACGGGTGCGATATTCAAACTTTATTAAAAAAAAACATGTTTCTTATATAATCCAAAATTCTTTCTTTTTGGAATATGTTAATGATCTACTAATGAATCAAAATATTTCAACTGAAGAAGATAAATTTCGAAGCAAAAGAAAAACGAATTTTAAAAAATAGGTTAATTTTCAACCAAAGGAATCATTTTGCGACTGAAAAGATGAATTTTTAACAAAAAATAATAATTTTAAATGAAAAGAGACGAATTATTAATAAAATACATGAATTCCTGACCAAATGATTGATTTTTGAATTGAGGGAGATACATTTTTAACCAAAAATGAAATAGTTAAATTTTCAGTTAATAATTTTTAATAAAAAAAATTAATTTTCACCCAAATAGTTAAATTTTCAGTCAAAGAGATTCTTCATCTTCAAAGCGTACATAGCGGCTAATAAACTGCGCTATTGCTTGGTACTCGACGTGGAGACATCTTGTGAAATGACGTCACAACTTAAAATGCCTAATTAGGTATTTTATATTTTGACGTCATTTGTCAAGATGTCCGTACGCCAAAGGGCCAAACAATGATACCATTTGCATGCGGCAAAACTTTATTTTCTTTTAATAACATGGAAAAAAATGATTTTTCACTATAAGTGTATTCCGATATTATTTTTTCTTTTTCAAAAGCTATTTAATTAAATAAAAGGATCGCTACAGAAAAATATCGATTTCAATATAATGTCTTAATAAATATAATATCCGAATACACTTATAGTAAAAAACCCTTTTTTCTAAGTTGTTAAAAAAAATGAAGTCTCATTCCGTGCTATTTGTATTTTCTTTTGGCCTCTGACGAGCAGACATTTTGGTTTTGTCCCACCTAATCTGAAATTAGATTATTATTAGATTATTATTATATATTAGAATATTATTTCATAATCACTACCTAATCAGGCAACAATGACTTATCGTCTGCTGTCTCGAATACTGGGTATGCAAAATGCATTGCTGTCCTTATAAAAATCAGGATGAACTGAATTTTTAAATATACTTAAATAGATTATCTGTTGTTGAATTTATTCTTGGAAAGAGGCAAGACCCTTTTTAATTACATGCTATTTTAAAGTTATGTAAAAATAAAGTATACTGAAAAATCTACCGAAAAGATGCTTAGTAGATGTGATGTAGCATAGCTTCAAATCAGTATGTAAATTTTTCTCTTATTTACTTAAAATTATTTGATAATTTTCTATTAGTAAAACACCACTACATTATCTTTATTTCACTCAAACAAATACGTCATTTCACGTAATCAAATACAGAATTTTTACTCTTATCGATAATAAATCCGATAACCGATGTAATATTACATTTTGTTTTCAAAAAGCATTAATAATGATTTTCATAAGGACAACAATGTATTTCGCATACCTGAAGTTCCTCTAGGTAGAGTTGTGTCACCGCTTACTTAGCTTCTGATTGGTACCGCGAAAGCGGAATCGAATGTTTCGCAATTGGCGCAACTTTTGAGTCAAATTTAATGTCCCGAAACTAATTAAATAGAAAATAAATATAATAATAAAAATAATAATAATTAATAGTGTTGGCGTCGCGGTAGGACTTGAGCTTTCCTCTCATGACTTTGACGGCAATGTTGGCAGTAGCACTGCTACTGACAGGGTTTCCGTGACAGACAGGCAGAAGATAAAGTTGAAAGGGACTAAGAGGAACACCAATACCACTAATTATCTTCAGGAATCTATCCAAGATATTAAAACGCTTGTCACTTCTCGAAGATCGTCGGGGTGCCCCTGGAGCCACCACTACGGGCCACATCATGCAAGACGTTGGCGATGGTGAGCTGCGAGATGGACAACCTGATCTCACTAATCTAACAGCTGGCCAGCAAGAACACCTGCGATAAACGGTAAGCAGTGAAACATCAACTGTACTGCTGAGAATGCTTTGGCTGGCGTTAGCTATTGCAGCCAATCACCTCAACAGAAATACCGTGGGAGAGCATCAAGTGAGATACCACAATGAATGAGAAATTGGTGCGTCACTACTATGGCAGTGGGAAGTTTAAAACCAGAAGCGAAAAAGGATACAATTCTAGGACGAAATTCGCTGAAAAGTATCCTCATGTGAAGAAAGTCGCACTAAGAGATCTTATCGCTCAGGTAGAGGACATCAGGATTAATCTACACATCTCAGCATATCGAGCAATGGAGATCAAACAACAGGTCAATTTGTCATGGAAAAAGGACGGAAATGAACATTATTTAGAGGAAGCCGCGTCACAAGATCAAGCAGCGTCAATTGATATTCTTCCTCAACCTGTTGATAATCCTGCACCACCACATCCTCTAGAGATAGATGGCCTAATACAACCTGAGTCCGAAGAAGAAATTCAGCAACCGAAAAGGCGATTAAAATGGACATACCACATGAACAGAGATGTGATACGCCTTTATTTTT
>JAUELO010051791.1:0-10067 GCA_032357855.1 Amphibolips quercusostensackenii | reverse complement strand
GAATAGGTTTGCCAATAGGTAAACACTCGAACTGTGAACTTAATTCTGTAATTAAAAATTCAAGTGAGCATCGCTTTTCGTATATTAAAAATTTCAAAAAAATTCCCCTGTTTCGGGGTTGGGAAGATCTCAAAAAAAATAAAAAAATAAAAAATACCACTAATTATAAAATCATTTTTATTTCATTCTCTTTAAAAAAATAAACCATACAAAAGTAACTCCTGCCTAAATTTTGCCGATATCGGGCCAAACATTTTTTTCGATCGAGCACGCGATTCAACAGGCACAATAACAGGGGACTAACCCTGACTACACAAATGGTCCAACCTTGACGACAAGCGCACAGGTTCAAGGGCAGTTTTAATAAAAATTTTCTTATTCTTTTAGTTTATTTGATAATGCAATAAATGATATAAAAATAAATTAATAAAAAAATTACCGATGTTGAGGTGTATTAATTTATAAGGATTTTAAAAAATTAGCGAAATTGGTTGAAAATTCTAAGCCGTAGCCGATTTTGAACAGTAAATTCATGATTTGGACCATGAAGGCCGAATTGGTTTTCAGAAGACAATTGTTGTCAGATTCAAAATAAAAAAATTAAATTTTGTAAAATTTCGAGTCAAAGTGTAAAGTTTGACCTAAAAAAATATACTATTTTTCAGCAAATACGAGTAATAAAGAAAAAAACATTTTCAACCGCTTATTTGTAAATAACAAATTAAATAAATTTTCGCAAACTTGCGCTGCAATTTCACTCTTTTTTGTTGATAGCTTTTTATTTTGCAGCTATTACTTTGGATCAGACATTTTCTTATGCAGAAACGTTCCATCAAACTAAATAAATTTTTTTTTAATTATCACCACTACAAAGATTTTTCTTTAAGAGAGAAAAGCTGTTCAATTTTTCAAGGATTTTTATCTTGAATTTTTTTAATATTGAAAGAGATGCATTCAACTATTGAAATAAAACACCGTTGAAAATTTTTAACATTATTTCAGAAATGTCTTACAAGCTCAAGAAGATTTGAATTCCTCCTTGCAAATAGCCACCAACAAGTTGTAAATAGTTTTTGATCCTTCAAATTCTTTTCTTGTTATGGCTAATGAAAAGCAGGATCAGTAATTTATAATATTTCGTAATAAAATATTAAATAAGTTCTGCTAAACTTGCGTAGCAATTTACTAAACTTTTCGATATTTTTATATTTTCTAAGTAGTCATGAATAATACCAAGTATTTATTAAACATCCATACACTTCAAAAGTCAAGTTTTAGCTTATTTTTGTGGATAAATAAAAAAATAATTCAACATATTTTTTGAAATCTTCTGTGTCAGTTTAATACGAAATGTTATTTATTTTAATTTAAAAAAGTAATTCGCAAAATTTCTCTTTTAAAATTCCTAGAAATTAGATATTTCTTGCCTGTGGGTGATTCTCCGATTTCTTCTGGGGTCATATTCTTAACCGCGCCACTCTGAATATTGATCTTTACCAATTTTTTAGCTTCATATCGAGCTTAGTTATTGTCTGTTTTTGAATATATTGCACGAAGATTTGTATTATTTTTCGTCAATATTGCAAAGGTTTCACCATTAGACGTTAATAATACAGTTTGTTTTTCGATTGGCATGGGCCGAAAAACGTAAAGTTTTTCTTTAAACTGAATTGGCATATCGCAAGAAAAAGTGTACCTTCAAATTTCAAATTGCCGATTTGGGTTCGTATTGGAAGTATGACGAATAAATCAAGGTTGTTTAAGACTTAATTAAAATATGCGTAAAGAAGAGGGCCTGGCAGAAGGAGACCTGGACCTGTCATTAGGCGCAAGCGCGGCAGAAGGATGATACCTGACAGGAGAATGCGTTCTGGCAGGAGGAAGAGATCTTTCAGGAGAATGACTTTTGTGAGGAGAAAAAGAAGTTTCGAAACGAGGGAGACCAGGAATAGGTTCACCGTTTGGTAAACGCTCGAAATGTAAACTCAAGTCTGCAGCAAGAAATACATAATCTTAAGTTTCTTTTCTGTTATATAATTCCGTCTGACCTAATTCTAAGACTGGATTAAATAAACTATCAATTTTTTCAAATTTATTATATTTGCCATTCTTAGGTCTTATCTCTCACAAAGATAATCATATGATTTTCTGTTTGGACATATGCTTTCCAAAGCTGAATTTTTTAAGTTTTCGGAATAAACAAGTAATTTTTTGATTCGCTAAAATCCTGCCAGCAAAGAAATTATGTTAACGATGAGATATTCAGAAACACCAAAATCGAATCCTGCATATTTTGCTGGAAAGCATTACTCAGCCTTAAAATTTGCTTAAAGTGGACAGTCGTTAAACCCCACGTGCATTACCTTTTTTGCTTTTCAGTATAATCCTATTTTTAAGTTCTTTTCTGTAATACACTTAAATGCGAGCTGAATTTATAAACATCAATGCCGAAATCGAACTACTTTGGGTACAAAGTTAATTACTTTTGTTAAGAAGTCAACAATTTGGTTTAGGCTTATTATATTTGTATTTGAAAATTAATCTTACTTTTTTGAAAATGCAAGTATTTGATGAAAAGATGAATTACTTCAATAAAAATACATTTTCTACTTTGTCAAACATTTTTTCTTCAGAGATTCTAAATTTTAGTTGGAAATCTCTTCTGTTAATTATTAATTTCCTCAACTAAAAATTTGAATATGCTGATTTTTCATAGAAAATTTCTCCTCTGTTATTTCAAACCTTTTTTTTATGAAAATATATAAAGCAATAATTGACGCATGTTCTGAAAAAAAAAATCACTTTTGCTCTAAAAGATCGAATTTCTGCTTAAAATTCCTCTAATTTGTAATATCTTTGAATCTAGTTATGTTTGTTAGTAAAAATTATTCAAATTGAAATTCCTAAATCCCCTTCTTATAAGAATCAGTAAGATTGCACCAAACTCCTCTTTTCCCTAAATCGTCTCACGTAATTCCTGGATAACCTCTTTGCAATGTACCATATGGTACGAATTGCTAATCAATATAGGGACACTTCTTGAATTCAATTCTGGCAACTATCTGAAAGGCGTCAAAGTTTTATTTCGCAGTTATTTGCATTTCACTAGAGTTATTCTCAACAAACGAATATGTCTGCAACACTCGTTTATTTAAACCCACCATATTGTGAACGCATCAAGCCCCCTGAAAAATAAGTGCTAGATAGCTCTTTATTGAATAATTTTAGCTGGCAGTTGGGCATTAGTTCTAAACGCCGCTACACTGATTCGTATGTTGTCCAAAAAGATTAGTTAGAAAGATAAATTTTTTTCTATAAATATTTATTGAATTAGGATGTTTGTTTAATATGTTTTTTATTAGCACTTGAATTGATTTACTCCTAACAATATTCGGAAGTTCAAATTGTTATCGTTATTAATAATTTAATTAAGTTGCCGTGTGTAGTATTTAATATAAAAACTAAGCAAGTATTATTGATTTCTAAGTAATTTTCGGCATTTTTTTGAGAAAAATAAAATTGTCAGTCTAAAAATGTTTGAGAAAATATAATAATTCAACTGTATAAGTTTAACTGCAAAGCACTTTCTGTCCACAATTTTTCAAACTTATTTTGAACACATTGCTGAATCGTTAATAATTTCCAGGAAAACTTCTTCAATTTTTTAAATGTTTGTAACAAATTGAATAAATTTTTGAAATTTGCGTCACAAATGAACATATTTTTTGGATAGTCGTCTTTAATGTTTTCCAGGCACAATAAAAGAGGTTTGAATTTTACACGTGCGGTTTGGCTGAATCTTCAGTATTGTTCTCTTTTCACGGAGTTCGGAATTCGTCGGTTGATCTTTCTCAATAAAATGGAAAAGGTTTAGAAGATAGTGTAGAGCTTCATTACTGAATAGGCTATAAGGCAAATCACCCATGAAAAATTGTCTTTTTTTGACGAAGTTAGGAAGTCTATCCCTGTCTCAATACTGAGTAATATGTTTACTTTTGGAAATGTTATAGGTGAACCTAATGCAAGCATTAGGCGTACGCTCAAGCTTGGCATTCAGCTCATCAGTAGTATCGTCATATACCACACAGCCGTAGTCAAAGGAAGGAATGATAAGGCTCTTAACTAGGAGGATTTGCCTTGGAGAAGGAAGAGATTCTTCGTCCCTGTTAAGCTGCTGAAGGACTTTAAAGGTTTTCTTAAAAATATCCGCAACTTATTTATTCTAAGTGAGAAAGGGATAAACAATATAGCCCAAATCTTTCACAGATTCTATCAAGAGAATGAGACGTTTATTAACTGAGAGGAGGTAGGGTTGAAATTGTTTCAGGTGATGAAGAGGAAAAAAGTCCTATAACTATAGCCATATTTTTAGCAGGGTTAAAAGTGAGGCCACTTAACAAGGCCTACTGCACCATCAGATCGATATTAAGCTGTGCCTTTTGAAGTAAGCTTTTAAGAGTGAAAGTAGTCTTTTAAAACGATTACTAAGATAAAATCTGCACCATTTAACAATTATATTTGAAAGGTGCAGCGAGTTAGGCCTCTTTGATAATAGTTTATGGTTTATGGATTATGAATAACACGTCTGGCTTAACGCAGTTCAACTTTCAGATTTTTCAAATTCACATGTTTTTAATTTTTGGGTAACAAAATTGGTAGTTCAAAGTGAAAAGTGACATTTGAGTAGTTGTACATGCCTGGCACAGCTAAGTACAACTTTTAGATTTTAAAAATTTGCATTTTTGGGATTTCTTGGGTGACGAAATTATTCTAATTTAAAAAAACGTTTTTAACAAAAAATATATAGCTAAGTTAAAAGTTGATTAGAAAATATTTGCTATGCTTGCTTAGCACTACTTAGCCAAACTTGACGATTTTTGAAATTCGCATTTCTTAAATTGCAGGTAGTAGTGACCAAAAAAGCTTTTTTTTTAATATTAGCTCATCTTAGGATTTTTTCTAAAAATCTTTTACGGCACAATAAAACACAAATCTAGCACAATTCAGCAGAACTTTTGTTAAAAAAAATAATAACGGTGCCAACTTCTTGGACATTTTGTTAGCCTTGTATTGAGTGTAAAAGTTCTTTCCTGAAAAACCTTGAAATTGGATGATCCTTGCCTGTGGGTGAATCGCCGATTTCCTCGGACGTCATATCTTGAACAGCGCCGCTGTGCATGTTTATTTTTATCCGTTTTTCGGGCTCATATTTATTGCCTTCATATTGTTTTGTATATATTGCACGAAGATATCTATTATTTTTTGTGACTATTGCAAAGACGTCACCATCAGACGTTGATAATACAGTGTGTTCTTCAGTTGGTATGGTTTTATAAAAATAATGTCTTTCTTTTATATAAATTGCCGCATTATAAGGAAAAGAATATTTTCGAATTTCAAATCGTCGGTTGGAATTCGTGTTGGGAATAAGCCGAAGAAATCTAAGATCTGCAAGTTTCACTCCAAATATGCGTGAAGAAGAATTTCTGGTGGAGGGAGACCTGCTTCTGTCACAAAGGGATGGTTCAGCAGGAGATGATCTGTCTAGAGAATGATGTCTGGCAGGAGAAACAGAACTTTTAGGAAAAGTCTTTTCGTGAGAAGAAGAAGAAGTAGTTCTGGAGCGAGGAACACCAGAAATAGATTCACCATTAGGTAAACACTCGAACTGTAAACTCAACTCTGCAACAAGAAATATACAATTTAAATTTTCTTTTCTAGCATATTTTACTCTTTTGAAGAGAGAAGTACCTAAACACATATTAAGACCTATTGGAAGAAACCGTCAATTCTTTTGGATTTATCATATTTGGCCTATTCAAGTTTCCGTAGATGTGTTGCAGGGGAGATGAATATGTATGGTACTCTCGCATCCTACGTGTGGTCAAACTTGGCGTAAAGCGCTGCGCGTAATTGAAATGTACTTGCGCAGCAGAGATAATTTCTGGATGATAATTGACCTACTGTTTCAAAGTGATCAGCAAGTGGGATAGTATGTCAATTAATTTGCAACTATTCCTATTTTCGTAGAGCTTACAAAATCTACTTAAATTATAGATACATTATATGATTCTCTTGTAATGCAAATTACGGATCTCTAAATTTCGGCACTTACAGAGACTTTCAAAGAATTCATATACTCACGTCAGTTAATTAAATATTTCCGACCGAAATTTATAAATTTTAAGAAATTTAAAAATTAGAAGAGGAAATTTGAGTTTTAGAAATTTTTTTCGAATTTTCTGGCTCATATCAAAAAATTTGCGAATAACCATCATCATATTTTTAATTTAAATGCAAAATAAAACCGTTATGTGCTTTTCAATATTTTAAAAATGCAAAAAAAAGAAAAAGCATATTTTTCTGATAGATGGAAAAATCCGAATCAAAATTTTCTCTAGATTTCGAATATATTTTAAAACCTTGCCTAAAAATATTTTTCGCTCAGACCAAAATTCAAAAAGTTTAGCAATTGACACCAATTAAAAATGGCTAAGATATCTAATACTACGGAATTAAAGCCTATGGCCTATTGTATCTATTTAGTGAATTGAAAATAAATTATATTTTTTGTCAACATAATTTTTTTTTAAATTATTGAGAAATTGAGAATCGTCCTCAAAAACAAAATGAAAAACAATTTCGTGTCAAATTTATGACTGCAGTTTGTCGAAGGTTTAAACCTTGATTTTCAATTTGAAAATATTTTGTTGAAAATTTGTCTTTCTTGTAGAAAACCGATCTCCTTAGTTAAAAATGTAATAATTTTGTAAAAAAAATTTTTTCTGGTTTGAAATCAATTTTTTCATTCGAAAGTTCAACTATCCTGTTTTCGTCTAAGAAATGATTCCTTTTTTATTCTAGAATAAAGTTTAAAACTCTTTTCTAAAATCTTTGAAACCCTCCCTTATAAGAAACAACAAGATTTCACCAAACCTCTCCTTCTTTTGAATCGTCTTACGTAATCAATGGCGTACTATGCAGAAGTGTACCATACGGTTCACAATTGCGTATCTACAGGGACACTTCTAACATTTATTTTTGTTTGACACACGCATACAGTGTGGATTCTCCCAAAATAAGTTTAAGAAAAGTTCCCATACATTTCGAACGAACTTAAAAAAAGTTTGAAAGAAAAAAGCAATTTAAATAGAATATAGGTTTAATTAAAATCTTGCATATATCTTTAAAAATTTACTTAAATTATAGATAGCTTATATCAGTTTACTAACCAATAAAACTTAGGATAAGTGCCGAGAATAAGATAAGAGTAGGAGCAATCCTCATATTTTCTAATTACAGAAAAAACTGATTTAAATATCAATCAAGAATTTTATCAAACATGTTACTAATGAATATTCTAGATTTTAATCCAATTATGTGGTATACTATGAAGTCGTTATCTCTTAGATAATGATAGAAGTCAAGGTTGATTACACAGATATTTGCATTTTATTAGAGTCAGTTTCAAGAAAAAGATTCACCCATTTGATTAGTGAAAAAATATAATATCACAATTCATATAATTTTTTTTGCTGAAGTTAAAAGAATAAATGTTTACTAAAATGTATTTTGTTAAATATTAAAATGTTGTGTTGAAAATTGGCTTTTGTTTTGATTAGAAAGTTTATTTTAATGATGGAAAAATATATCTTTCTTGTCAGAAACGTTTTTATTTGCGTATTTTATGTTTGAAAATAAATTTTTTGCTGAAAGTTAAAATATTCTTTTTTTGATTGGAAATTTATCTTTGTTGGTCAATAATAAGTTTTATAGTTGTTATCTGTAAGATTTTGATGAGTGACAAGCTAGTATTTTTTGAATATTTACATTTTATTATAGTCAGGTTCAAAACAAGAAAAATGTACCACCCAAATTATTGATTAAAAATTCAACTAGATTTGGTGACACATTAACTTAGGTACGGAAGTTATGTTGTATAAAACTGCGACTAATCTTGCTGTGATTTTTACAAACATGTACTCTTTACAGCAGATTTCAAGATTCCATAAATTTCCAGGATTTTTGATAAATTACAAAAAATGTGAAGAATTTTATTAAATTTATTGGAATTTCAACAGAAGTTACAGGAATTCAAGAAATTTCTAAGAAGCAAGAAAAATTAATTATATTTCAAAGAAATTGCGAAGTGATTCAATAAATTTTTAAGCATTTTAGGAGATTTCCGCTACTCCCATGGATTTAAAGACAATCATCTAAATCTCAAAAGAAATATTAGTATTTTACATAAAATGTCTATTCAGATTTTTAAGGCAGATTTCGAACCTCTAGAGGAAAATTACCCAAAAATTGTGTTTTATGCAATAAAGCTGTGCTACGTCAAATTTTTCATGATTCATCATTTCAGTTAATAAATGTATCTTTTTCTTTCAAAATTTAATTACTTTGGTAAGAATAATTAATTGTTTTAAAATTAATTTTTAAATTCTCATTCTAATGATAAGGTATTGGTTTTATGTAAAATTTGAATTTGCTTGTTTTCATCAAATCTCCACGTTTTGAGACCCCCTAAGTCAGAAAAAACGTTTTTTACGAAGGAGTCTGACTGTCTGTAGTCTGCAGTCTGTGGGCACGGTAACTTATAAAAAAATAGGCAGATTGGATTGAGATTTAGCATACTTGTTTCAGGCCTAAATTAAAAAAAAAAAAGTTCGTTACCCAGCAGTTTTGGATAAAAATTAAAAAAGTAAGCACATTGAAAAAATTTTTGAGAACACTTTTTTTGAAATTTACAAATTCTATTAACGGGTATAATAAGTACTTAAAAAGGTGAACAATTTATTCCAATGGCTTTTTTCGACACAAAAAAGACTTTTAAGAGTAACGGTATTTTCGAAATTCAAAGACACAAATTTGAACGTTTGGTTGACCAGTAACCCAAAAACTTTTTGATTTACAGATATTCTCTTACATTCTTATCCTGATGAGAGGGTAAGGGTTTAATGTAAAATTTGACCTAATCAGTTTTCATTAAATATTCACGTCTTGAGAACCCCTGAGTCAGAAAAAACGATTTTTACGAAGGTGTCTTTCTGTAGCCTATAGGCACGATAACTTTTGAAAAAAAATTAGATTAAATTCAGCTTCAGCACACTTTTATAAGGCCTGAGAGAAAAGGGCAAATTCGTCAACCAGCTATTCTGAATAAAAATTCAAAAAGTTATAGCATTTTAAAACATTTGAAAAACATTTCTTTTCGAAATTTGAAAATACTTTACACGTATATTTACAGTATTCTGAAATTTGAACAATTTATTCTTATGATTTTTCGCGATGGAAAGAAATACTATAAAATTTTGGTCTCAATTCATTCACGATTTGAAATTATCTTGTGATCAAATTCAAGCCTACAAATCTGCCGTTGTGATGATCAGACAAACCATCTACTCTTAGAAATAAGGCCTGTTTACCTTTATGCAGCAATGCAAAAGTGCCCTTACGTTAAGCTGCAGTAGTTACGTTTCTTTATCAGAAAAATTGTACTGCTCTTTTAAAAATTGCTTTAAATAAGGCGATCCCATCCTGTGGAACATTCGCCGCTTTTTTTAGGTGTCATATCTTTATCAGCGCCACTGCGAAGAAGCTACTATTGGACGTTGATAGTACAGTCTGTTCTTTTGTTGGCATGGGCTGAAATGTAAAACGTTTTTTCTTTATTTGAATTGGCATATAGCAAGAAAAAGTGTATTTTCGAATTTTGAATTGACAATACAGATTCGTGTTGCGAGTAAGCCGAAGTAGTCTTAAGTTTTTCAGGTGTTAATCCAAATATAAGTAAAGAAGATTGCCTGACAAGACGAGACCTAGAGCCGCCATTAAGGGCAGGTGCAGCGGAAGGAGAACACTTGACAATAGAATATGATCTAGCTGGAAAAAGAAAACTTGCAGAAGAATCACCTCTGTGAAAAGAATAAGAAGTTCCGGAACGAAGAACACCCGGAATAGGTTTGCCAATAGGTAAACACTCGAACTGTGAACTTAATTCTGTAATTAAAAATTCAAGTGAGCATCGCTTGTCGTATATTAAAAATTTCAAAAAAATTCCC
>JAUELO010051783.1:0-10067 GCA_032357855.1 Amphibolips quercusostensackenii | reverse complement strand
GAACGGCCAGCATATTGGTCGCCTGGATCTTATTCTACCCAGATAATTCAGAAGCCCAAATTTTTATGAGAGTTTGTCGATACCATCATTATATATTATATATCATTATTATTATAAACCGGCACAATAGTCTAGTATAAGGTATCAAACATCAACAAAAAATACCTGAATAATTTTTTTTTTCAAATGGCGTGCTCGCCTCTAGACAATAGTCATACTTACTCAGTCCGCTGTACTATGCACGTAATTTTCTGATATAAAGTTTGTGTACAAAAAAAAGTTAATAAATATTAAATAGAAGAAAATAAAATGGTAGGCAATAATAATGTATAAATTAAACGAAATAAACTATAATAATGAAAATATATGTAGGGTTTCATTAAAAGGTATAACTATATCTCCATCTGCCAATCATCTAATTCCCGACAAAGAAAATATTCAATATACAAAATTCTCCAAAATATGAAAATTCCAGTATAACTTAATTTGAGAATAATAAAATTTCACAAAGCTTATAATATTACTGAATTTAAAAATTTCAGGTAATAGAATTTTGGGAAATAAAATGCGATGAAAAAAAACTATACATTTGTTCTAAATATACATAAAAATTTAATCGCAGGTTTGTGATTGTCCAACTCAAAATATTTATTGTGAACAAATTTGTTTAATTGTTTCAAGTTGAAAATCTTTCCAGTTGAACCACTCAGCTTTGGAACATGCCTTAGTAACTGTTACTTTGAAATTGTAAGAAAAGGTAATTTGTAACCCTAAAAGATCAAATAATCGGGTTAAAGAAAGTTGCTTTCCATTTATGTGTACAATACTTGAGCCTACCAGCGACTTTAATTACTGAATTATTTAATGCCTTCTAGAATATCTATTCTCCTGTTGGCTGTCTTTGATGAATACTGCGGCTAATAAGGATTTTCAGCCAGCGTTTCTTTGCAAAATCCTGGCAAGGAGTTTCCGACGGTTTCCGTTTACCTCGCATTAATGCGTGATTGACTAGCTTTGTTGATTTACCCTTTTCGACAAGATAAGAGCCAAACAAAAATGCATCAGGAGTAGCAGTAGTTAAAGCATTTTTAAGATGTTATTTTTCAATCAATTATAATTTCTCTTTAGAAAGCAAACCGATCTTTTTTATTTTCTTCCAGCGGAATTCAAAGTCCTGATTATTAACGAAGCTAAGGTCTTATCTTCCGTTAAGCGCTTTTTGATTATTTTCTAAACACTTAGTGTAAGAACCTCATTAATGGAGAAATCGATATTAATATAATCACACGTTCAAGGAACATAATCCGTAGTCAACCCAGGATGTACAAAAACTACATCTGCTCCTATTCCCACTGCCGGGAAAGTATAGAACTGCTGCGCTGGTAACATCATAAACCATGGTGAAGAAAAACCTAAACTCATGCAATACGAAAAAATAAATATTTTTGACTAGAAAAATACAGATAGCCTGAAGTCCATCAAATACGATGTTCTTTTCAGGTTGTAGCCATTGGCTCGGCGGCATATAAGATTCTTTTTGTGCTTGAGCAATTGCTACGTCATCATAATGAATTGTTTTAGGTTACAAGCATTGACTTCTAAAGGGTCAGAGTCACTATTAAGGTCAACATCTTAGAAGAAATAATTTTGGTTAGGTGAAATACGTTTACTGGATTAGAGCCCACATCTAAGATTATTGGCATGTGCAGAATGCTTAGGTAAGGACCATTGCATTCCAACAGGCTACATCTTGTATTGAGAACAAGGTCTTATACGGAAATATTTTTTGGTTATGCCAAATATTTTACTAGGTTACAGCTCACATTCAAACTTATAAGCATATACAAAATATTTGGTTTCGTACAATTGCATTCTGATAGGTTGCATCTCGTACTAAGAAAAAGCTCTTTGACGAAAACATTTTTTGATTAGACCCAATATTTCAGTAGGCCAGATCCCACGTTTAAGGTTATTGATATATGCAGAATGTTCAGGTTACGACACTTGGATTCTGATAGGTTACACCTCTTATTAAGAAAGAGGTCTTAATAAAAACATGTTTTGGTTGGATCAAATTATTTCAGTGGGTTAAAGCCCACATTTATGCTTGTCAGCACATGCAGAATTATGTTTAAGTTAGGGCTTTTGCATTCCGACAGATTAGATCTCGCGTTAAGAATGAGTTTTTAAAAGTAATCATTATTTGGTTAGACCAGTGTTTTTCATCGGGCTAGAGCCAGAAATTAAAAACAATATCTTAAAAACAGTGTAGATCCTTTTGAGCGACTTAGCATGTACCTGATCGCAATGTGCGATACCATCTTAGGTCAAATCGAGATGCTCATTGCTAATATTTATGTTAGGGCCTGAAAATTGACTTATGCAAAAATTTCACAGACTAGAGCCTTAAAATTTTTCCAGAAACATGTTTACATCAGAAAAAAGACGAGTTTACGTGGGTTGAATTATTCTGACATCAACAAATTAGAAGCAGACACTCTGTAGCGCACTGATTCACTTTCGTCGCTTTTCTTGCTTTTTTGCCAGCTTCTTAATTCTAATAAAAAGATTTCTACCATTTTGAAATATATGAATTTTACCTTCTGATGAACTAAAAGACGTAAAGGACGCAAATTATCTGCTGTTTGTCCTCTTTTCTATTTTTGATATTGTAGCAAATATTAAATTGAAGTATTAAGAACACGTCCAGTGTTAACATCACGAAAGAAAGGAATGACAAGGCTCGCGAATCGTAGAACAGAAGATACTCGCACGCCATATTTTTTCACTTAACTTTCAAAATCGTGGTTGCACTAAGCGAAAGCTAAAATGCAATCATTAGAGAAATAGTCGAATACTTAAATGAAAAATATTAATTTTCAACTAGAAATAAATAATGGTTTGGTTTGTATTTCAAGCCTTGCAAAATATTTAATGTTTTTTCCTAATTTGGCCTTTGTGTTTAAAAATGAGTGGTTGTAAAATGAAAGTTTCTGTTTTCGAAAACGCTAGTGTATTTTACCATGCGTCATGACCTCTTCAGGAAACAAGCGACAGCGACGTTCCTAATAGTGTAAAGTTACTTATACAAACATATTATGATATTAAAATGTAACGCGAGCTTATAAATCTTAGCTATAAGCCAGAACATATGTACTCGGGTAGTTCAAACGCACACTATTATACTCATGTATTCGTGAAATATAGCGTCTATAAGTAAAGGCTGTGGACTTCTAAATGGCATAGCATCTTTAAATGTAAGAAAAGCAAAGACGTTATGATTGTATAAAAATAGACGAAAAACTTATGTGCACCTTTATGGGGAAAATTTAATACCATAATGTGTATTACATATATGTACCCCATCAAAACATATGAACACACTGAATTATTTGCTCTCACTCCCAGTATATTTTTAATTGATCGCAATTGTTTTAATCCCAGTCAGTCAATCAGTTAGTCAATCAGTTTATATAATTTCAATTCATATGTACAAGTTTTTACTTCATATCACTTTATAAGTATTTTTCCTGTAATGTAATTTGGATCGGAAACATAATATAGTATAATTTCGCGATACCAATTTTTGATTATCAGTTGTTTGTGTATGTGTGTATTTCTGAAATAAGGAATCTATGAGCACTCAGTTTCTTCAAGTTCATATGTGTACATACTATATCAAAAAACACTATTAGTTTGTTGTTTAATTGTGTAAATAGTCATAGCCGCAAGCGAGAAACAAATTTAACATCATTCTTGCCTCATCATCTTGAATCATGAATATTTTCGAATTAAAAAATGTCCGGATGTGAAAAACTGGAAAATTATTCAAGTATAAAACTGAAGAAAATAAATAATAATTAATACATTTGTTTAATGAACGTGTCTTTTATTTTACGTATTATTATCTTCTATATGATCAATTATTTATTTATCCCATTAACAAAAATATTCAATACGGAAACCGTTTATAACTACTCGCTTCAAATTCGAGGTAATTCAGATTTGTCGATAAAAAATTGTCATGAATAAACACCACATTTCACGAAACATCATATTTTTAGAAATCGAAGGTGAAATTATTTCTTACGGCCTACTCTTACCTTTTTTGTTATTTCTAATTACTTAAATCCATTTGACAATCGTGACTAAGAAATAAATTTTCTACCAAAAATTACAAAGTTGAATTTGCAGTTTAAAAAAATGGATTTTTAACCGAAAAAGCATGAATTTATAAATAACATGATAAATCTTTTGCTTAAAAAATTTATTCTTACCAAATTAAGAATTTTCAACAGTAAAAAAAAGCTTTTAACCAAGAAGATTAATTTTTTACTATAAAAACAAATTTTGAAAAAACTACAATTATTGTTTTCCAAACTGTCTAGTTTTTGACTAAAAAATATCAATTTACAAGAAAAATCAATTGTGAGATGTTCAGATAAAAATTAACTTGTACAAAAGAAAGAAATTTTTAATGAAAGAAATTAATTTCAAAATTTTTAAATTCTTCTTCTTAAACGAAAATTTAATTCTCTAATAAAAATTGTGTTAAATTAATCTGCTGGAATTGGGTATTATCTTGTTTTGTAAATTTAACTATTTCGTCAAATATTTATTTTTTTTAGTTGCTGAATATCGAATCCCAAATGTTGAAGTTGCGAGTCAAATGCCTAAAAGGATGACTTTTTAACATAATTGTTGAATTTTTGAAAAAATCATAAAATTAAAAGCAAAAAAAGAATTTTTTTAAATCTGTAACTTTTTTGGTTTACTTAACTAAATTATGTTTAATTTAATAAACAAATTTTCTTCCTGAAGAGATTACAAACATTGTTAAACTTTAAAAGACTGCCGAAAATTTGTCAGATATTTATTCATTCTTTCTTTAAAATTCTCTTAAGAGTCTTAAATTATATTCATATGAACTTAAGAACAAATAAGCTTGAAAAATATTATTTTTGCATGACATATTTAGTTTTTGTATATAGAAAATTATTTCTCATCTGAATATATAATTTTGTGGAATTTTTTTCGACTGAGAAAATGTATGGGTTGAAAATTGAAATTTTTTTTTTTAATTCGTTCTTCTTGTTTGAAAATTCGTATCTTTTTGAAGAAATTTTATTGTTTTGTTGTTTAAAATACAAGTTCCTGATTAAAATATAATCTGTTTAGAATGAATAATCAAATTTTTCTATTAAAAATTAAAATCTTCTTTAGTGAAAATATCCACCCATTATATTTTTCGTTAAAAATATATTTGATGTCAAGAGAATTACAATTTTTTAAAAATTATTTGAAAATTGTAAATGATTTATTTGTTTAAGAAATTAATTTAAAGACAATATTCAAAAAGGTTTCAAAACATTTTGAAATATTTTTAAAAGTGTCAAAAAATAATCTGGAAGGTTTTTAATCATTCTTTTTAGTTTTGGCAGATTTTTTCAGAAACTTTTGGGAAACCTTAGATCATTTCAAAAACATCATTCAAGATATGATTTCAAATTTAAAAATATTTCAAAAAATTCAAATTAATATATAGATTTTTGAAGATTATAATAAATTCAGGTGAATGAATATTTACTCAGAATAAATTATTTTTTACCAAAAAAGTAGGGTTTTAAACAAAAAATGTATTTGTTTTTAATAAAAATATAATATTTTTATTTTTAGTGAAAAGACTTATTATTAACCAGAACAAAAACAGTTCTCAACAAAATAGTTTCATTTTCAACTGAAATGAATGTTTGACGAAAAAGACTAATTTCCGACAAAATACATTACATTTCTCTCTAATAGTTAAATCTTCTTCCAAATAGTTCAATTTTCTTTCGAATAGATAACTTTTTAAGGTCAATTAAGATTCTACAACCAAAAAGTATATCTTTAAAATTGTACTTGAATTTTCAACAACAACAAAATTAATATTTTAGTTAATATTTAGTTAATATTTTATAAAAAAGTCGATTTTTTAATAGGAGCAACAAAAAGGTTTTTTAACACTACAAAAAACGGACTGAATTGAAATCCAAATTCTCGTTATTAATATTAACAATTTCTGTAAGTACATATCTCGATCTCATTTTTTGTGAAAATGTTTTTATTTTATTATTCATTTATCGCTAAAACAATATCTTAATTGTTAACATTTTTTAATTATTCTACTCAGGAATTTTCAATTTTCATGTACTTTATAATTTGGAGAATTTCGTGGTTTTAGTATTTACTTTTTTAGAATTTTTTCCGGACCAGCACTAAATAGCATTATCAAATAATTCTGAACGTTTAAAAAATTATTTATTCATAAAATGAAGTTCATATTAAGATTCAATTTACGTAAGTTACGAAAAAAAAATCTGAGGAGAAATCGCAGCTCTTTAAAAGTACTACAAAATTCTTTGTAATCTTTTTTCAATAGAATTTGAGTTTTTGATTTTATCTATCGAAAATACTACGAAAACAAATGAAAATACTAATTTTAAGGCAAAGAACGTGAGAAACGAAGAAACCATTTTTTATAGGGCTTGATATTTTGTTTTTAATTATCAATAATACTATGAAAAAAATTACAAAATTAAATTTTTAGTTGAAAGACTCTAAATGCGAGAAAAAGGCTTGAAAAAAATTATAGCTTTTAAAAAGTACTACGAAATTCTATTTTAACGTTTTCTGATAGGACGTGTCATTTTAGTACAAATAAAACCTATTCTTTACAGATATATAGCACACTAATTTTCAGGACTGAAACATCGTGGACTTGATCAACATCTTAGACTGTTGGACAGAAAATCAAGGGAAATAGGGAGCAATAATTTCCGCCACATAAAGCTTGTCAGTATATGGACATAAACTTCTTTGGAAGGAAATTCATACAGCGTGTGAAATACAATTGATATATTTTTGCTAAACACAAGAACTGCGGTATTTGGTTATTGTTTACAATTTTATAAATTCAATATATTTTTTTCAAATCTAGCCTTCGCATAAAAATTAATTTTATAAATACTTTTCAGTCATAATTATCTGCAGAAATTTCACATACTTTAAAAATTGAATTGCATAATAAAATTAATTCAACTATTATTATTGGATTTCATTTGTTATTATTTATACGCGCATTTATAAATTGAACATGCTGAACAATCGCCCTCGACTCTTGCATCAATACTCTTACGCGACGTGGCTGTGTGATACCTTAAAGTTCTAATGCGTTTGGCTTGATTGATCATAATATAATGCGCAATCAGACTGTTTAACCTAATGGTTCATTCAGAGAATTTTTAATCTTGTTCTCTGAGACTTCTTTCGTTCTCTGCTCCTGCTAAACTCATTAAAGTACTCAACGAGGAAAGCCTGGGTCTCATGGTGTGCTTCACTGATGCCATCCTAGAGTTCACAGATCAAGTAACATCAATGAGAAACGGTACGCCGAAATTTACAGTCAACAAGGTCCTTCTCCGGTTAATTTGCAGCTTGAAGACCGAGATACTATCTCTGTTTTTACATATTGTGCTACGGGCGCGTGTGCCAGGATGATACACATACAACTTAGAGTCCATGCTATGAACAACTACGCCCCGATAGAGATGTCACACCCTCCATGGAGGTTTTAACTTCAAGGTCAGATTAGTAAGCTAAGAGCAACTCCGGGACGATCGTGCCAATTTCGAAAGGGCAATTGTTCTCAGAGACTCAATCGCGCGACTGCGATGATTCAAGTTAGCGATTGCAAAAAGAAATAAAAATTGGACTATTTTGGCAGACAAAAAACCAAGCTATAAATCTGAGCCTCCGGAAAACTCGCATCCTAAAGAGGGCTAAAAATTGTTAAGCTTCGGGTCTTGATGAGGTGCACAGTTTTTAGTACAAATACCTAGAGGCTCTGCACCCCGCTCTTGCTAAAGCCCTTCAAAACATCTTGGAGAACCCAGATCACTTGTTCTCCTTTTTCACAAAAGTTGTAACGTATATAATACCTAAAAAGGTAGATACTGGTAGTCCTGTCGATTACCGACTAATCAGCAGACTCTCGACCCTCTATGAGTGCCTTACGGCTATCATACTATATCTGACTTTGTCTGCGACTAGTGTGAAAAGAATGTGTCATCACCATCAAAGAAAAAAGTTGCTGTCGAGGCTTCCGTGGCTGCAAGGACCAAGTCACGATTTATAGTGTGGTTGCACTGCATGCCAAACACCACTAACGTGATTTGCGCATGGCCTACCCTGGGTACCAGCCGGCGTTACCCTTAATATCTCACGATTATTTGCTTAAAGTGAAAATGGTGCAAATCGTGCACATGGCGCACCAGGATTAAATGTTTTAGTCCCTAGGGTGATGATGGATACCCGGTGCTTGCCCAGCAAACGAGAAATCTTCCAAGGGGATTTATTCAGGGCACTATGGTTTTGTTTAGAATTAAATCCACTAAGTTGGATATTTAACAACACGTTGTATGGGTTTAAAGTTAACTTGAATGTAGCTGAGTATCAACTCTCTCACGTTCTGTACATGGATGACATTAGGGTTTATGCAAGTTGAGAGTTAAAACTGAAGAGCCAACTCAATAAATGCATATAGCTACATTTGTCCCATGGAAAGGTAAATGCCCCACTGATCCTAGACGATCACGTTGTGATTAAGACTACGACTAATAAAAAATCAAACAGGTACCTTGCCATATTACAGACAATGGTTCCGCTTTAATCTGCAATTAGATAGGCGCTTAAAACTGATTTTTTAGGTCGTCTTAGTCTGATATTAGTGTCTGGCCTCAGTGCGAAGGACATCACAGAGGCAATAAACACTTATGATATTGCTTTCCCAGCACATTTCTTTCGTCTATTAACCTAGTTTATGACTGACCCTAAGAGGCTTAACAGAAACATCCGCGTGAAAATCTCTGAGTACCGAATGCAAAATGAAAGGGTATCTATAAAGAGAATGGCTCTGCCACGCAAATTTAGAGGCATATTGATCTTGGGTGGTCGTCAATAGTGCGACTCTTAGGTTTAGCCATTGCGTGACATAACCAACATATTTACACATTAGATCTTGCTTGGATGGATAGTGACGCTTTAAACCTCTGGTTGAGGAGGCAAGAATTTTTTCCCGAGACTGAAGGATTTCTTCATGCTATTCAGGAAAGTGTACTCGATACTAGGAATTACAATAAAATATATCGTTAATATGACGGTAGTGAATGACAGATGTCGCTTTTGTATAGATCCCAATAAGAACATCAAGCATTTTGATCGCTTTACGATGCTTGTCTCACAAGAATACACGCGCATACAAAATAATGTTGCTAAGATAATTCACCAACAAATTGTTTTGAACGCTAGCTTTCTAATAAGTTTTAAGCCTTACTACAAATATAGTCCAGTACTATAAAGTAATAAAGAATGAACACCATGTCCTTTACTGAGACAAGACTAATCTGACTGGTCATATAGTCAGACGCAATCGTACAGATGTCTTTTGATTAGATTAGCGGGTGTAACAGGTAAGAATAATATACATAAACGTTCCCCTTAACAATACCATTGGCCTTTAATATAATGAGAAGATCTATAAATATTCGGAACTAAATTCTCTAGATTCTCTCATGCGACTATACATCAACATGCAGTCGTCAAGGCTGCGGCGTTTCTATACTGTGCTGCAGATAGGGTCGCAGAGGCGCTCAGTCTTTCATTTGATTTCAGCAACACAAGACATAACCTAGTATCGCTAAAAACCTTTGGTGATGATAAGCCATATACAGGAAGCAGAATTGTTGATTCCACTAAAAAAATATGCTAAGAAATCCCTTCATGGTAAATTCTACGGCATTATACGTGGTAAAGAGCTATCGGTGGATCTGTTCAATATGTTTCTTAAGTCTACTGGATTGAGATAAGAGACAGAAAGATTTCTTTTCTTCGTCAAGACTACTTTATGAACACCTTCGTTTACCGCTAGCACATAATGAATGTACTTGCAGGCGATACTAACTGCCGAGCGTGCAAGCAAGAGTCAGAAACACTTACACATGTTCTCAGCGGAAGCTCTGAGTATGCAT
>JAUELO010051767.1:0-10067 GCA_032357855.1 Amphibolips quercusostensackenii | reverse complement strand
CAAAAGCAATCGGTCATCAACTCCCTCGTTTACAGAGCTGTCTCCATAACAGATAAAGATAACTTACAAAAGGAACTGCAAAACGTTAAACAAATCCTAATACAGAACGATTACACAAATAAACAAATTGATAAAGCAATAAGAAAATATACTCAAAATAATGGGTCAGCACAATCTACAATCTGTTAGAAATTGAAAAAAATTAAAAATAAAATTTTCAACTGTTAAAATTTACTTGTTGAAAATTGAAGCAAATTGATAACTGATTTTTTAATAGTTGAAAATTCAATTGTTGAAAATTGAAGAAAATTGGCAGTTTAATTTTTATCAAATTATTCTATCAGAATTTAAAAAAAGCGGATCATCTTACTAAACGTCTCCATCGACACAGCAAAAAAAGAATCATTTATAATTATAATTTTTTTTATTTATTATAATTTATAATTATAATTCATTTCTTGAATGCAATCGTCAAAATTTGAAATCTCTTATATTTAACGGATTTTTACGCTTCGGCACTCACAGAGTCCAAAAATTATATAAAATGTTTGACGTCTGTCTTCTGTATGTCTGTCTGTATGGTTACCTGAGTGTTGTAGCCACGCTAACTTTTAAAGGATTTGCCCATTCGAATCAGCCTTTGATCAACTTTTTTAAAAGTCTCAAAATAAAGGTCAAGTTCGTTGACCAGACATTTCCGACCAAACTCAAAAAATTTATAGCCTTTTTAAAATTTAAGAAAATAAAGTTACAAAGATTTTGATACATTTTTGTCAAAGACTCTGGTCCATACAAAATTCAAATTATCCAAATGGGATTTTTCATTTTAATTTAAATTTTAAAAGTTACATGCTTTTAAATATTTTTAAAATTTTCAAAAAAAAAAGAAACAAATTTTTTTGACAGATTAAGCAATATTGATCCAAATATTCACTAGATATAAAATACATTTCGAAACTATTCCAATTGAATTTTTTAATTTGACCAGAATTCAAAAAGTCAGATCATTCTCAAGAATATGAAATTTTTGTTTTTAAGAGATTTAACGCCGAGGCGCGCTCAAACTTTTCGTGAAGCGTTGCGCGTGCAGCGCGCAAAGAGAATGTGCCAGTGCAGCAGACATATTTTTTCTTTAGGTTATTGTTCAATTTTAATGAAGACATTTAAGAGTGTGTTGTCCAAATTTGCAGCTGGCTTCTTGGTTTTTTTTTTAATTATCAACAATTTCACAGTTACATTTAAATGCTTGGTGCTGAAGAAGGATTTAAACTTTGATTTTTTTACGTTGTTCAAAAACGTAGAAACTTGTAAAAAATCGACTTAGAAATACCATTTTTCTTTAGGATTCGGACTTTCTTCAGAATTTGGCCAAAATGATGATTTTGACATTGTTATTATATTCTATTTAAAAATGTTGTATTTTTTTGCTGAAATACAATACGATTATCATTCTTAATCTTCACCCTTATATCTTACAGTTTCTAAAAGGTGGCAAAGTGTAAGCCAAATATCGTGGAATAATTTTAAATCCCTAGATTTGTCAGCCAAAATTTGGGGACTAGACGAAAATGGGTCAGACGATCAACTATTGATTAAGAGCACCGATTTCCATAAAATTATAAGGCTCTCTGGAAAGTTCTTAACAAGGATTAGTATACATTTATTTATATTCGGTGAAATTTGCCACTTGCTTCCCAAGATTCAGGAACTGCAATTGTTTGGTGCTGGGGAATATGTCATACAAATAACATTTGAAACATCTGGCCAAACAGTTCTTCCATGGTTAATATCACATGGTAAAAATCTTAGACTTCTTCGAATGAATTTGTCTTATCATTATACTCACGTCACGGAAGAGGATTTCATCAGAGTTTTAAGGGAAATGAAACAAGTGGAAACCTTACATTTATATAGTAACAGTGTTCGTAATCTAGGCTGGAGTGGTATCTGTCTACTTGAATTGCCATTCGACGTAATTCAAAACATCATTTTAGACAATGTATTACAGCATTCTAATCCAAATATATTGTCCATAGTTAGTATCTTTTCTTGTTTAAAAAAAATATATATATTTCGTCTTTCGAGCCGGTTCTTCATAAAGTTAAATTGACATTTTCTTATTACAGATGCTTAAAAAATGCAAAAAGCTCCAAACATTTTGCTTACAAGAATACGAAGGACCTGCAGATGAAATATGAAAAACCTCATCTTTAAAGGCTGACATTTTAAAGAATTTGAAACTTCATTTTTTTGATGCTGTCAACCAACCGGTATTATTATCAACAATGTCGGCTTTAATACATCTTGAAAAATTGGATGTTAGTCGTTGCAAATTTGTTACCGATGCATTTCTAGAAGTAATAAGCAAAAACTGCAAGAAGCTGTCATATCTGAATATATCTTGTGAGTAAGTTACGAAGGTCATCAACATTAATTTCTACCTTCTTAATACTCTCTTATATTAATCTCTGTATTTATTTTGAATTAAATTGGTATTTCTAGCGTGTTTTAAAATAACGGATATTGGAATATCCAGTATATGTAATTTGAAGAAGCTGACTTATTTAAACATATCTGATATGTGGAGAATAAGAAACCCACCACTGGAAAAATTAACAAGTTTGGTTGTATTAGATTTATATTGGAATGAATTTATAGAAGAGGAATGTTTATTCTCCTTTTTAAGAAACGCACCTCAACTCCGGGCAATCAATGTTAATGGATGCAAATTCGTTACTAACGAAATTTTTAATGCTAATACTGTGGCTGCTGAAATTTTTAATTCTACTGACAAAATTGATTGATATCCTGGTGGTTTGTGTCATATACCAATTGCTAAATATGATATTGAAGATCCATTTTTCATTACAGAAGACAAGCCACAAATTCACATTGCATAATCCAAATATGAATGAAAATGATTTTCTTTTATAAAGAAATCTACGCGCAATTTGAAATTACTTCTAAGTCATCAAATTATTTCACAAATTATGTAAGAAATAATTGTCCGATATTATTTACTACATGTAATTGTAACCATATTAAAGAATATTTATTCATATTTCTGTTTCTTTCAATTGTATGTGTCATATATGTCTTCATGATACTGCTTGTCGAACATCGACAGATATAATAAGTCCAAGCTTCGTGGCCGACGTCAGTTTACACCAGGATATCGAATGTGTTGACTCATTCATTTTTAATAAAAATTAGAAAGCTAAATTAATCTTTTGTTTTTTTAATCGTAAAGTCTATCCTAATAAACTGGATCAAATTTTAGAATCAATTCTCGCAGAAGAAAAAAATTTCTTCAGATTGAATAAGTTATTAAAAAAAGTACATGATAGAAAATAAAGTATTGCTATTATCATAGGGAAAATTATATAGAGTTTAAAAATTGGATTTTACGTTTTCACATCATTATTACACCTTTTCAATATTATTAAATACCTCTATTTTATTTTATACATATAATACTTTATCTAGTATCCATGTTTGAAAAGTTTTTCTTTATCAAAAACAAAATTATAGAAAAGAATGACAGAAGTGAAAGGAGCACTTTTTAAAATAACAAACATACAGAATATGGTAAGACAAAAAGTAATATTAAATAAAACTGCAATTGAAGATAAATCTGAATCAAATAATAGTGTTGAGAAATTTGCCTGAGATGTTAATGTAATTTCTTAGCAATAGTGGTAAAAAATTCATTTTATTAAAAATTTCACGTAGTGCTATTCATTTGAATGACAATGTTTCTCTTATCTTCTTAACACAAACGCAATAGTTCATAAGAGAAATTCATTAGCAAATTATTTTCTACAAGTATTTTATAAAAGTAAGTTTTCATCAGCCCGTCAGCTACTAATTGATTAATTATAGTGCTCGTTAATTTACACTTACTAAACAAATAAAACAACTCATTACTTTATTTTTTATAATTTACTTTTTTGAGTATAGTAAATCACAGAATAATTATATTAAAAAATATTTTTTTAAATCAAGCTTTTATTAAAATGTATTAAAAAGACTGAACTGAGAAAACGGCAATAGGATCCGCAATCAAGAGAACAATCTGAAGGTCTTTGGCTTAATGTCTCTGTTTTTTAAATTATTTATAGAGGAAAATTAGAAACACAATATCAACAATACAGTTTGTGCAAAAAATTTTTTTATTTTCGAACAAAAAGGCTCAAACACATTGTCAATACAACATTTAGTTATTTTTGAAAAACATATTTAAAAAAGTCCAATTAATGCAAAATTTCGCATAGAAAGACTTTAAAAAGGATAGATATGTTTCAAAACATTCTTTTAATCGGCTCATTAGAGGCAGATACTCAAGAATGGGAGAAAGAGGAAGAAAATTAAGAAAAAGACAACCAAGCCATCATCACTCTTCCTTTTTCTTTCTTCGTCTAACTTACACTACAGTTGAACGTGACTAGCTGTCCGATTTTGGGACTGACGAAAACAACTAGAGAGGTCTACCGGAATACTAAACAGTCAGGGGCGTCTGATGAACCATTTCCGGTGGACTTTTCTGCGTAGTAAAAAATATTTTCAAAATCTTAATTTCTAATACGGAGACAAGGGTTAACTAAATATTTAATGGACATGAGGTGAGAAATTTTGCTGGTAGCATTCGATGACAACAGTATCCAAAAGCACATAACTGTTTTGCGAAAAAGCACCTAGCAATACAATTGCCAGTACTTGACAGTTTTAGATTACAAATTTCTGCAATGTAGAGGGAAGACAGATTGGGTAGCTACGACATGTGCAGCGCCACTAAGTTGAAACTATAAAAAGTAATTTGAATTTCAATTCAATATTAACAAGAAATTTATATTAAATAATTAATTTTAAACCGTAGTATAACATTATTGATTAAAATAATTTGATATTCACTGCTCTTTTTCATTAAAATTGCTTCAATAACTTAATAAACTTGAATGAACTTCAAATACACAAGAGTTGACGTGCCGGTGGCGCTGTTCTCAAGGTCAGAGAGGTACTCCACAGTGATGCTAACCGACCGCGAGTTTACTGTAACAAAATTAATAAAATTAAATTTAAGAAATACTTAATTTCTTTAAATTATGTATTATTAATGTAATATTACAAGGGCAAATTTTATAATTTCAAATAGATCCACGATTTTTGGTACATGCGCAGTTAAAAAAGTCACGGTCGGTTAACATCACTGATTAGTCATGGAAAGAAATTGACAATAACGACTTTCCCTTTTTGCCCGGCGCTCCTTTTACCCTAGTGAGGGGCGCGATGTCGATTCTCGGAAGGCAACTAACGAGGGGCCAACTATACAGTTTCGATTTAATAACAACATGATTCGAGACCATTAAGATCTTCTCATCAGGGTATTATTTATAGGATGCTACTAATTAATATTTCTATCATATGCTTAATATTATTAGGGTATTAAAATATGAATTTGAACTTTCTTATCATATTGATATTTATATTTTGTTTTTTAACCATTAATTTTTTATTTACAATTTTCAGGTATAAATTTCAATCCTTAATATTTCTGAAATCTTTTATGTATTTTTCCAATTTTTCATTTTATAAAATTGTTTCTTACAAGAATTTGTTAAAACTATTTTAATATTTGTAATTTTAAAATTTAATTTATTTTGTAAATCAAAAATATTTGGGGGAAACCCCATGATTTTTTCATTTTTTGAAAAAAGGTATTTGCGATTCTATTTGGTTTAATTTTCTGCCAGGTTCGTTGAAAGGCTTTATCTTTCTGACCGGTCTGTCCCTCTCATCCATGTCTGAGCCCCACAATCTGTTAATTTCTTTGAAATTCATGATAATCAACTAAATTCAAAGAAACTTTAATTTCATACTATAAAGGAAAAAACTTATCTTTTGACTGCTATGTTCTAAAAACCATGGGGAACAGAAGGGGTAAACTTTTTTAGCACAGCACTAGTTTTATTAATTAATAATCAATGCATTGATCAAACAAAAATTTAACTATTTAATCAATCAAATCATTAATTGATTAATAATTCAATCAGTCAATCAATACATGAAACAAAAAATTAGTCTTTCAATCAAAACACAAGTATGGAAAATTTAACTGTGTTCGATTAAAAAAAATTTTTTTACATCAAATAAAAGTTATTTGATTTTTTATTTTATACGTGCCGAACAAATTCCTATTTACTTTGATTGGGTACGCTTATTCCAAAAAACTTAAGAACATGATAGTATTATGATAAAATAAAGAAATAATATTGTATAATGTACAATAACGTATTCATTTCATATTCTGTACAATAATTGTTCTATTTTTGTGACAAACTTAACAAAAGCATATGATCGCGGACATCATATCACAACACTTTTTTTTAATCCAGTGACATTTCTGTTTAAAAATCAAACAAAAACTGATGATTTATTAAAATATGAACGAAAAACAAATAAGTTGGCATTTTTTTTAGTTTTAAGAATTACCATTTTTTAAAAAGATTTTTAGATTAAGGAAAAAAAATTTTATATCTGAGCTAAAACTATCTAAAAATAATTTGCAGTAGGTCCTCCTTGACAACGCAGTAATGCAGTCAAGAGCGTTTCAGATACGGGAAAACAAATGGAAGTCTACTGTAGTTTATTAAACATATATTAGAAATTATGTCAGAATTATATTGATATATATTTTCTGGAGAAAATTTAAAATTTCTATAATTTGCCATTTTAGATATTTGAAATTTTGGGATTCTAAAATGTCGAGTTTTAAAATTTCGGTAAATATATTATTTCGAAGGTATAATATTTCAAAAATTTAAAATTTCGGACGTATTCGGGTTTTTGAATTATCACGTCTTTATACTTGCCACGCTGCGCTGTGCGACGCAAGACGCAGACGATTGTCGCGTAACAAAAACTCTACGCCGGAAACCCATTTTCTGTCGGAACGAGTATTAAGCTTGTATCAGACGAGCGGTCACGGTCCCCTTGCGGTTCAGCTATGGTCCGGTTCCGTTGGTTTCCGACCAATCAGCGCGCTTTAGCTCACTGTCGCTGGTGCGCGCTGCTATTCTATTCTATTTAGAACCGTAGCTAATAAAAGAACAGTATTTCAGGCGAGCTCAATCAGCTGATACATGTAACGTGTTTTAGTAGTTTTTCTTGCTGCTCACTTGTCTCGTGGTAAACAGTGGTTTGACGTTTTTTTCCATGGATTTCTACGGGGGTTTTTGTGAAAGAACACTCACTATAAACATTTATTTATTAATAATTATGCTGTTTTCATACCATCGGAATCTGTTCGGATCTTTCATAGCAACTTCCGTGAACAAATGTTGGTCCATTCCTCTTTCTAAACGACGCAAAAGGTAGGGATGAGATCATAATCGCTTCTGTTTTTCTTCCTTTTCACTGCTAATTATTAACAAAAGCGCAGCACGTGATATTATTTCATTATCGTGTACTTCGTTTTCAAGCTCATCAAACTGCTGTCGCGTTGACATGTTGACATTCGTATGAAATTCGAAATTGTCAACCACAGGAGGCGTGGTCAGGAGATGGTCCCGACGGTCCGTATGATTGAGCTTGAACCAACGAAACCAGACCGCAATCGAACCGAAAGAATACCGAGACCGCTACGCAGTTTGGAACGCATTTCAAATTATACTCAGTGGAGGCGAGCAAGCAAAATGCGTAGCGTTCCCACTTTTGAGAAGCGCCGCACGGTTGTGAAAAAAGTCTTTCTAGTGTGTTTTTCTTATACGAAAAATTGTTTGCTTCACGGCAGTTGCTGATATTTTTCAGAAGCGTGACAACTTACAACAACAAAATTGGCATAAGTTAACATTGAATATTTTTATAAATGTTTCATAAAAAAATTCTCAAGAAATGAGTTTTTCTAGGAGAAAAATTGATTTGTCTGACCAAAAGTGATTAACAATTGTCTTTAAAGGTATGTATATACTTTAAACTTAATCAAACGTTAATAATATAGGTTGTTAATAACAATGTCATTAAAGAAATTCCGCAACGAGCCGCTTCTTCGTAGAAAATTTTGTCCCCTTAAATTATTGTTAGAATCACCTTTCTTGCAGTAATTAATGAATGAAATTAATAAAACGATTCGATTTTTCAGTCCCCTTTCTCCGATCATCCACTCGCAGTACAATATCAGGATTAAAGGGTAAGGAAATTTAGGAGTTAATTTATTTTTTATGAACAATAAGTACCTAGTAATTTTTCATCAAATTCAGTTACCTAATATTTTCATTACATTAATCTATTTATCATTACATTTTATTTTCATTACTTTATAGGTAACAGAATTGCTTATAACTTTATCACTTGTTAAATTTTTTGTTACTAATATATTTCCAATAGCAAATGACTATGAGTTTGAGACGAAGTGAAATTTTTTTCTAGAACAAAGTAGTATATCGTTGCATTTGTTCAAATAAAGTATTTGTAATAATTAAACAGAATTTTACTACTATATTTGTGATGTCTAAACCTGTCTTTATTAGATCTGAATAACCATGACTTTATTCCAGACATTTATTCAAAGATTAAAAATCATATCGTTGAAATATTAATCATTTTGACGCTGTATTTGCAAAAGTATTGTCACGTTCCGCGACTTTTATAATAATTATTATTATTCATAACAGATGGATTATAATTATAAAACATTTATATTTCATTAATAAACCAATAAGTTGAATGATTATATTTAAATATTGTGAAAACCTTTCTAAAATCCAATCCGCAATTATAAGATCCAGATTTAAAAGGAACGACGCAATAGACCAAATACTACGCTTGCTTCGCCAACGCCTACTAGTGATGGACCCTTCAAGCAATCACTAAGATAACGATACAAACCGACAAGATTTCAAATCTCCTACACCTAAAAAATCCCGGAAGCTGTACGACAAATCCGTATCATTTCTTTATTATATATTCCCATGCATAAAGAATAAAGTCTTCATCCTGGAAACGACAATCATCAATATAATTAACATAAAAATTGTAATCAGACATTGAATACAAAAAAGACAAACAGAATTATTCTATATTTAGTAATAACCCTACAGAAAACAACAGGATGTTAGATTACTCGAATCTGCACCTATTAATTATTACGCCTATATAATAATCATGGGAATATTCATAATCCTCACACGTAATACCACTACATCAACAACTTCCTTCCTTTTAATATCTAAAAATAGGTAAATGCATTTCGATAGATGCGCTATTTACCATATATGGGCATCTCATGTATCAATCACTACACCTACAATTAATAATCCCTCTGGATATCTAAAAATAGATATATGCCACTGTGACATTCGTTATATAAAAGCATTTCATTAGGACTACTGCGCATTCCACTGCGTGGCTGTAAAGACGGAGAAAATGTATAAATACGACCGATCACGAAGAAGAAATCAGTTACAACTAGTCAGTTACGAGAAATCAGCTACAGTCACAAGCTACAGTTCAAAAGTAGTCAGCTACAAGGAACCAGCCACAACTACAAGTACCTAGTTACAAGTACCAAGTCTAAATTAAAACCTCCCAATTCGTTAGTTGTCGGCAGTACACACTATTTTCAGTCGACGACCAGATTACAAGCTTGGTCACAACTGCGGATCATCGATACTTAAAATCCGCCTCCTTGAGACGGCCCGTCAACACATTACTATCAAGTCCCAGTAGTATATCTTAAACCATTTGAAAGTTAGCATCCGTGCGGAAGTTACGAAATCTTGACTACATCGACAAACAAAAGAGCACTTGTCAAAGGGGAAGGACAAACACCAGCAAAAGGGTTGACCTACCAATTAGCCCACTGACCAATATCCTAGCATTAGCCAGCCGCTGAAGTGCCACGCCCAGGGTTTTCGAGAACAGATACCGACGATGCGTTCTGCTCAAGCTGAGGAGAAAGAGTAAAAACCTTTCAGCAATTACATAATTTGTAAGTGATAAATTATTTCGTACCCTTTTTAGATATATATATATATATATATATATATATATCTTTCTCTACCAATACCTGA
>JAUELO010051758.1:0-10067 GCA_032357855.1 Amphibolips quercusostensackenii | reverse complement strand
AAGGAGGCGAGCAACAGACCGGCCGAAAAACTCAACACAGGTACGATTAAACATTTTTTATTGTATCTCGAGAACCCATGAAGATTTTTCAAGTTTTTTTATCTTAAACTAAAGATGAGATTTTAGGCTTGAAGTCGTATAATTTTCAGATTTTTTTAGCAATTTTCCTAGGTCATGATGAAAGTTGAAGTCGAGGTACAAAATTTGAGAAAATCTTAAAATTTTTTTTTTAACTTTTCACCTTCTTGAGAAGGTCAAAAATATATCTGCTAGGCACCGCTGGACGTGCTCGCGCCAGTCGTGCTGACAATTTCCAACGGTAGTCTATATTTACAAACATAATGTCAGTGATCGCGGTAATTTCTTTTCAGAATAAAAATGCAAGTAACCTTTCCTCTTTTTTGTCTTGAAAAATCGACTATTTGGGTTAAAATTAAATTATTTTGTAGAAAATTTGATTATTCTATAAAAAATTTAACTGCTTTGTTAAAGATTTACCTTTTTGGATAGAAAATTCGTCATTTTTGTCAAAAAATCGTATTTTTTGGCAGAAAGTTAAGAATAATTAAATAATGAAAGGCTAAAAATTTATTTCTTTGATTAAAAATTTAATTATTTTGCTGGAAAAAAGGATTTTTTTGTTAAAAATTCCTTTTTTTTCAATGGAAAATTTAACTTCTATTTTTAGATAAAAAGTTTTTTTTTGTCGAAAATTTGATCATTTCGTCGTTTTGGTAAAGATTCTTTTTTCAAATAGAAAATTCGTCCTTTTTGTTGAAAATTCGTCTTCTTTGGTAAAAAAATTAATAATAATGAATAATAAGAGTCTGGAAATTTATTTATTTCTTAGAAACTTAAACCTTTTGTTGGAAATTATTTTTGTTGCTGAAAACTCGACTATTTGGTTGAAAACTAAATTATTTTGTAGAAATTTTGATAATTTTTTTTAATTTTAACTGTTTCGTTCACGTTTTGTCTTTATGGATGAAAAATTCGTCCTTTTTGCAGAATATTCGGATTTTTTGGAAGAAAATAAATAATAATTAAATAAGAAGAAAAAAAAAAGAAAAAAAGTTGAAAATTCTACTATTTGGTTAAAAGTTCAACTATTTTGTGAAAAATTCAATTGTCTTTTAAAAATTTATTTTTTTTGTTTAGAAATCGGACCATTTAGTTAAAAAATCGACTATTTGGTTGAAAAATAAAATTATTTTGTAGAAAATTTGATTATTTTATCAAATTTTTAACTGTTTTTTTTTAAATTCGTATTTTTGGATAGAAAATGCGTCCTTTTCAAAAATTCGTATTCTTGTCAAAAAAAAAAAAATTAATAAAATAGCAAAAAGGTTAAGAATTTACTTTTTTGTTAAAAATTTTAACTATTTTGCTAGAAATTAATTTTCTTTTGTTAAAAATTCGTTCTTTTCAACTAAAAATTTTACTATTATATTTTTAGTTTAAAACTCTTTTTTTTTGTCGACGAATTGATAATTTGGTTGAAAATTCGACTATTTGATAAAAAATTCAAATATTTTGTTAAACATTTAATTTTTTTATTGAAAATTTAAAAGTTCTGTTTAAGATTCGTCTTTTTAGATAGAAAATTTGTCCTTTTTGTTCACAATACGTATTTTTGCAGAAAATTAATTATAATAAAATAAGAAAAGGCTGAAAATTAATTTCTTTGTTTAAAAGTAATACAATTTTGATGAAAAAACTTTTTTTTTTAAATCCTTTTTTTAACTGGAAATTTGAATATTATATTTTTACTTAAAGCTTTTTTTTGATCAAAAACTCAACTATTTAGTTAAAAATTTAACTATTTTGTTGAAAATTTGATTATTCTATAAAAGTCGTTTTTGGTAAAAAGTTAATCTTTTTGGTTGAAAATTAATTTTTTTGTTCAAAAATGAAACAAGTTTGTTGGGCACTATTTTTTTAATTATTTTTTTTTTCAAGTAAAAATTTAACTATTCTATGTTTGGTTAAAAAGCTGTCCCGAAAACTTATCTCTTTTGGTAGGAAATAACCCTTTTTGGATGAAAATTCATTTTTTTCGTTGAAAATGCATTTCTTTGTTTAAAAAAGTAAAAAGTTTGCTAAAAATTAGTTTTTTATTGTTGAAAATTCCCTTATTCAACTGAAAATTCAACTATTGTATTTTGTATTATTTGCTGAAAATTCATTTCTTTGTTTGAAAATTAACAATTTTGTTGAAAATAAGTTTTTTATTGTTAAATATTTGTATTTTCAAACAGAAAACTTAACTTATTTTTGGTTAAAAATAATTTTCCTTTTGGTCAAAAATTTGACCATTTGGATAAAAATTTTCTTAAGTTTTAAAATTCAACTATTTTGTTAAAAAATTTTATTATTTAATTTAAAATTTAACTGTTTTGTAGAAGATTCGTCTTCTTAGATAGAAAATTTGTCCTTTTTGTTGAAAATTCGTATTTTTTTGCAGAAAAATAATAATAAAATAATAATACGCTAAAAATAATTTTTTTAAATTCAAAAATTCAACTGTTCATCTAAAAATAAATTCTTTTTTTGAAAATTCCTTTTTTTCAAACTAAAATTTAAATATTCTATTTGTAGTTCAAAGCTTTTTTTCATGTCGAAAATTCGACTGTTTGGTTAACAATTTGATTATTTTATCAAAGTCTTTCTTGGTGAAAAGTTATCTTTGGTTTAAAATTCATCTTCTTGTCCGAAAATTTATTTCTTTTTTAAAAAATCAAACAAGTTTGTTGCAAACCATTTTTTTGCACATTATTATAAATTCTACTATTTGGTTGAAAATTTAACTATTATATTGGAAACTTGATTATTTTATCAAAAATTGAACTGGTTTGTTTGAAGATTGGTCTTTTTGGATAAAAAAATTCGTTTTTTCGTCAAAAATTTGTCCTTTTGGTAGAAAATTAATTTTTTTACATAGAAATTATTTTTTTTTGTTGAAAATTCATTTCTTTGTTTAAAAAAGTGAAAATTTTGATGGAGATTATTATTTTATTGTTAAAAATTCGTTTTTTTAACTGAAAATTTAAATATTGCATTTTTGGTGAAAAATGCTTTTCTTTTTGGTCGAGAATTTTTAATTTGGATAAAAATTCTACTTTTAGTTTTAAAATTCAACTATTTTGTTGAAAATTTTATTATTTAATAAAAATTTTTACCGTTTTGTAAAATATTCGTCTTTCTGGATAGAAAATTAACGTTTTTGGTTGAAAATTAATCTTTTTCGCTAAAAATTCATATCTTTGTTTTTAAAAATAAACAATTTTTTTAGAGATTAGTTTTTTTGCATTAAAAATTTTTTTTTTAATGAAAATCTAACTATACCATAGAATAATAACAGTTGAATTCAATAAAAAAAAAAAAAATTAAAAAAAAAAGTATCGGTTTCTGGTTAAGGTTTGATCTTTTTTGTTTAAAAATTAGACTATTGGTTAGGAATTCTACTAGTTGATTAAAAATTAGGGTATTTTCTTAAAAATATAATTATTTCATTAAAAATTTAACTTTTTTATGGAAGATTTGTCTTTTTTGATAGAAAATACGTCTTTTTTGGTAGAAAACTAATCTTGTTGGTTGAAAATTCACCTTTTTGGCTAAAAATTTATTTCTTTGTTTAAAAACTTTACAATTTTGTTAGAAAATTAGTTTTTTTTCAACTAAAAATTACGCTATTCTATTTTTAGTTAAAAAGTCTTTTTTGTCCGAAAATCGACTATTTGGTTGAAAATTCTACTATTTAGTTAAAAATTCCATTTTTTGTGAAAATTTGATTATTTTATCAAAAATTTAACTATTTTATTAAAAGTTAACTTTTTATGTTAAATACTCATCTTTTTAGCTGAAAATTCATATATTTGTTGGTTTTTTTGATGAAAAATTAGACTATTTGGTTTAAAATTCTACTATTTGGTGAAAAATTTAAATATTTTGTTAAAAATTTGATTATCTAAAAAAAAATTGACTGTTTTGTTGAAGATTCGTCTTTTTTATAGAAAGTAAATCTATTTTGGTAGAAAATTAATCATTTTGTTTGAGAATTTATCTTTTTGGCTAATATTCCATTTCTTTGTTAAAAATTAAACAATTTTTTTGGCAATGAGTTTTTTTTTATTAGAAATTTGTTTTTTTTTTCTGTTTCAACTAAAAATTTAACTAGTCTATTTTTAGTTAAAAAGGCATTTTTTGGTCGAAATTTCGACTATTTTGTTGAAAATTCAACTGTTCAGTTAAAAACTCATTTTTAGTTAAAAATTCCATTTTTGTTTGAAATTTAATTATTTTATCAAAAATTTAATTCTTTTTTTTAAGATTCGTCTTTTTGGATAGAAATTTATTCTTTTTGGTGAAAATTAATCTTTTTGGTTGAATTTTCATTACTTTGTTTAAAAATCATACAATTTTTTTTATCAATGAGTTTTTTTTTTTATTAAAAATTTGTTTTTTTTTTTATTTTAACTGAAAATTTAACTAGTCTATTTTTAGTTAAAAAGTTATTTTTTGGTCGAAATTTCGACTATTTTGTTGAAAATTCAACTGTTCAGTTAAAAACTCATTTTTAGTTAAAAATTTAACTTTTGTTTGAAATTTTATTATTTTATCAAAAACTTAATTCTTTTTTTGAAGATTCGTCTTTTTGGATTTAAATTCAATCTTTTTGTTAAAAATTAATCTTTTTGTTTACAAATTCATCTTTTGGGATAAATATTTATTTCTTTGTTAAAAATTGATTTTTGTTGTAAAATTTTTTTTTTTTTTAACTGAAAATTTAACTTTTTTATTTTTGGTTGTAAAGTCATGATCGACTTTTTATTCCAAAATTTAACTGCTTTGTTAAACGTTAGTCTTTTTTTGATAGAAAATTCGTTCTCTTAAATTAAAAATTAATTTTTTTGCTAAAAATATATTTTTTAATTGGTACTTAAATTTTTTGTTGAAAATTATTTTTTTCGGGTCTAAAAGTCCACAATTATATTCTTTGTAAATAATCTAACTATTTGGTTAAAAATTCAACTATTTTATTGACAATTTAATTATTTGATCAGAAATTTCACTGTTTTGTTAATGATTTGTCTGCTTGAATAAAAAATTTGTCCTTTTTGTTAAAAATTCGTCTTTTTTGGTAGAAAATTAATTTTTTTGGTGAAAAATTCACCTGTGAGTCTGAAAATTAATTTTTTCTTTGAAAATTTAACAATTTTGTTAGGAATTATTTTTTTTTGTTGAAATTCTCTTTTTTTCAACTGATGAAAATTCTACTGTTTAGTTTCAAAGTTCAACCATTTTATTGAAAATTTGATTCTTTGATCAAAAATGTAACTTTTTTGTTGAAGATTCTTCTTTTTGGCTAGAAAATTTACCTTTTTGGTTAAAAATTCATTTTTTTTGTATAAAAATTAATTTGTTTGTTTAAAAAATTCAAAAAAAGAAAGAAATATCAACTGAAAACGATTATTTTGCAAACAAAAAACCTAGTAGTTATTTTTTCAATTAAATTATTACTTGAAAATTCATCTTTTTGGTAAATAATTCGTTTTTTGTGGTAATGTAATTGTTTTTTATTTAAAAGTAAAATATTTTTCGTTAAAATATCAACAATTACATTTTTTATTGAGAATTAATTTTTTTTTTTTTTGAAATTTAAGAATTATGATTTTATTTGAAAATTTATCTCTTCGGTTGAAAATTAATTTTTTTTACTAAAATTTTGAATATTTGAAAAATAATTCTGTAATCAAAATGTTCAGTAAAAAGTGATCGATTTTATCACTTTTTGATATTCTGACTGATTTCAACTATTAATAGAGGCATCGTTCTAAATTTCAGTTTTTATTATTCGTCTCGTCTAAGTGGGTTAAAATGATTGATTTAGAAAATCAAGTGTCAAAATGATTCATTAATAATGCTAGATTGTTTTTTTTTTCAATAACCAGGCCTCAGACTTGCTTTAGAGATAAAAAAGTCTATCAGATTTTTTTGTTAAGAATTTATTTTTTTTATTTAAAAGTTTTGTTATTTGGTTCAAAATTGAATTATTTTGTTGAAAATTTAACCATTTTAAAAAAAAATCTTGGTTAAAATTTTAACTGTTTGATTTGAAATGTGTCTTTTTAGATTATAGTTAAACAATAATTTAATAATAGTTAAACAATTTGAATTACATTTTTTTCTTTCTTAAAAAATTTTTTTTTATTTAATTATTTTATCGGAAATTCATCTTTTTATTTTAAATATTCATCTATTTGTGTTACGCATTTCACATTTTTTGGTTAAAAATACAAATGTATCATTTGAAATTATTCAGTTTCAATTAAACATTGAATTTTTTGTTAAAAATTAAAAATTACATTTTTTGTTGAAAATTCAAGTCCTTGGTTAAAAGTTAAATCACTTTTTTTAAAAGTTTATTTTTTTGGTTGAAAATTCATAATTTTAGTTGAAAAGTTAATTTTTGTTGTTGTTCAAGAGTATTTAAAAAAAAATAAAAATTAAACTCATATAATATTCTTGTAAGTAATTTATTTTTCTTGTAGTCCTATTTCTGTTTTTTGTAGTTACATTTTTCTAACAATTATGTTTTTATTTAAAAAATTTTATTATTTAGTCAGGAATTCAACAATTTTTTTGTCTAATAATGCAACTTTTTGGTTCAAAATTAATCTGTTTTAGTTATAGATTCAAGTATTTTATTGAAAATCCATCTTTTTAACCCGAACCCGTCCAATTTTTTTTTTTTTTTAATATCCTGTTGAAACTTGAAGGGTTTGTTATATGACTTCTAAGCTGCCTACAAAAAAATTCTAGGTGTAGTGCGGCTTTTACTTTCCGAAATAAAGGACTCACCATATATGGTACTGTGGGCGGATGCTCAAAGAACGGCAGCAAACGCGATTTTCGTTTCACGTGTGAAGCGTATCATATATGGTACTGTGGGCGGACTCGGGTTAAAAACAAAATTCAACTCCTTGGTTAAAAGTGAAACTACTTCCTAAAACTTAATTTTTTATTTGTAAATTTAGAATTTCCGTTTAACATTCGTTTTCTTTAAATTATTTTCTTAAGCTAAAAAATAAACTATTTTGTTGCAAATTCCACAATTTAGTCAAAAAGTTCAAACTTTAGGTTCAAAATTAAACTGTTTTGTAGAAAATCAGTTTTTTTGTTAAAAATTAATTCTTTTCAATAATAGGTTACCTTTACTATTTTAAGTTAAAAAATGATTAGTTTTAGTTTGAAAATTTAAATATTTATTTTAACATTTTTTGAAGCAAAAAAACATGAACAATTTTGTGAAAAATTTATTTTTAAAATTAAAAATTTAACTTTGTTGTTGAAAACTCGTCATTCAGAGTTTGAAATTGAAATATTTTGGCACAAAACTAACTGTTTGCTGAAAATTCATATTCAGGTGTTGAAAATTAAACTAAAATATCCCTTAGTTGGAAATTAAATTTTTTTTTAAATGCGTTTTGTTGAACTACTTTCTGCAAACTTATTTATTTTGGGTTAAAGATTTAAAATTTTCATAAAAAATTTTTTTGTTGTTGAAAATTATTTTTTTAAATTAAAAATTTTACCTGCACTATTTTTTTTATTAAAAATTGATCCTTCTTAGTTTTGAAATTTAACTATTTATATAAAAAATTTTAGAACCGAAATAAACATTAACTACAATTTAATCACATAAAATTTGGACTAATATTGACTCTATTGTTTAAAATGCTTAGTCTAAAATTTTTGAAATTTGTTGGAAATTCGTCTTTGTAGTAAAAAATTAATCTATTTGGTTAAAAATTTATGTAATTTGTTGGAAATTCATTTTTTTTAGAAGAAAATTCTATTTGGCTAGAAATTTAAATATTTTGTTGAAAATTCGTCTTTTTTGTTAGAATCCAACTGTTTTCTATCTTTAAATAATTTTTTTGTTAAAATATAAGCTATTGCATTTTTCATTAAAAATTCATAATTTTAATTAAAAATTCAACTTTTTAGTTAAATTTTAACTCTTTTTTAAAAACCTGATTTTTTTGGTTGAAGATTCATAATTTTAGTTGAAAATCCGATTTTTGTTATTGTTGAAAAGTAATTTTTTTAAGATAAAAATTTACCAGATATAACGTTCTTGTCAGTAATGTATTTTTTTGTAGTTCTATTTCTATTTTTTTTGCAGTTTCTTCTTCCGGACAATTATATTTTTAGTTAAAAATTGCATCATTTGGTTTAAAATTCATCTTTTTTGGTTGAAAATTCAACTTTTTGTTGAAAATTTGTCATTTTTAGTTGAAAATTCAACTATTTTGGCGGAAAATTAACTTTTTGTGGAAAATTTATATTTTAGTGTTGAAAATTTAACTGAAATATTCCTTGGTTGAAAATTCAACTTTTTTTTTTAAATACGTCTTTTTGGTCTAAAAATTTTTCGTCTTAAGCTACTTTCTTAAAACTTGATTTTTTGTATTAAAAATTTAAAATCCTTTTTTTTGTAAAAAATTATATCTTAAAACAGAAAACTTTACTATTTTCTTGAAAATTTCATAATTTGGTGGAGAATTCGAATATTAAGTACTAAATTTGAATGTTTTGTATAAAATTCCTTTTTTTTTATTGAAAAAAAATTTTAAAAATTTCAAAAAAATTAATAAAATTTGGACTAACTTCACCTGATCGTGTAAAATATTTAAAATTTGAAATTTAACAAAAATAAATAAAATGAATAATAATATTTGTTGAGAGTATATACAATTTGTTCAAAATTCGTCTTTTTTTAAGAAAATACAATCATTTGGTTAAAAATTTTTGTGATTTGTTGAAAATTCGTATTTTTGGTGGAAAATTAAACATTTGGACAAAAATTTATGTATTTTGTTTTGTAGAAAATTATTTTTGTATTGGAAATGAATTCTTCACAATAACAATTTAACTGCACTAAATTTTTTCAAAAATTAATCCTTTTTAGTATTAAAATTTAAATATTTATACAAAAAAATTAAAACCAAAAAAAAATATAAACTACAATTTAATTTAAAAAATTTGGACTGACATCACCTATATTGTTCAAAATATTTAGGTAACAATTTATGTATTTTGTTAAAAATTGGTTTACTTTTTGGTAGAAAGTGCAACTATTTAGTTAAAAATTTACGTTATTTGTAGGAAATTTGTCTTTTTTGGTTAAATGCAACTGTTTTTTTATATTAAATTAATTTTGTTGTTGTTTAAATATTAATTGTTATATTTTTGGTTGAAAATTCATTTTTTTAAATTACAAATTCAACTCCTTGATTGCAAGTTAAACTACTTTCCTAAAAGTTCATTTTTTTGGTTGAAGTTTAGAATTTTAATTCAAAATTATTTTTGTTTTGTATGACGATTATTTTTTAAAACAGAAAATTTCACTATTTTCTTGAAAATTATAGAAATTAGTAAAAAATACATTTATTTGGTACAAAATTAAACTGTTTTGTACAAAATTAATGTTCCTTAATAAAGATTTAATTAAACTTTTTTTAATTGAAAATTTATCTTTCCAGTTAAGTAACTTATATATTTATTTTAACAAATTTGTTATTACAGACAAATATAAACAAAAAATTAATAAAATAAAATTTGAGCTAACATTATATCCATTGTTTATAATATCTTGTTGAAAATTTATTTAATTTGCTAAACATTTTTCTTTTTCTTAGTAGAAAATTTAACTATTTTGTTTAAAAAACATGTATTTTTTTATAAAATTATTTTTTTAGAGAAAATAATCCTTTCGGTTTAAAATTAAAATATTTAGTAGAAAATATATGTTTTTTGTTAACAAAGTCTTTTTTGAGCAGAAAGTTAATTTTCATTGTTGTTAATTTTTTTGATTGAAGATTCAGAACTGTATTTAAAATTTTTTTTCTTTTTGTTTAACAATTATTTTTCAAACTTGAGTATCAATTAGTATATTTTTTTTGAAAATTTGTATTTTCAGGTCTTTTTTACTAATCAATTCACCAGTCTTATATAAAAACCGTTTCTTTTTCATTAAAAATTAATTTTTTAAATCAAAATTG
>JAUELO010051734.1:0-10068 GCA_032357855.1 Amphibolips quercusostensackenii | reverse complement strand
TGTCCTTGATACGATAGATCAACCTTAAAAACAGCGCCACTGGACACGCGAACTCTTATTAGTGACAAGGTCTTAATAATATATTACAATTACAATTACATTGAGTTAGGTCATATGAATTTGTCATTACCTACCAGTACCTACCAGTACCGACTTTACATAAATTACAATTACAATTTTTATATTACTCAAATAATGTATAATGAATCAAGCTTAACAAAAGCGGCACCGAACACGCGAACTCTTACGTATTTTAAGTTCATTCAAGTTTATTAAGTTATTGAAGCAATTTTTATAAGAAAGAGCAGTGAATATTAATTCATTTTAATCAAAAATATTATATTACGGTTTAAAATTAATTATTTACTATAAGATGTCTTGGTAATATTTAATTCAAATTCAAATTGCTTTTCAATATTTAGTTCCAAACTGATAGCGCTGTCTTAGCTACCAAATCTATATTCCCTCTACGACTCAACAGGCATATTCGAAACGATGGCTTCTCCACCTCTTTTTCTATCGTATTGGATAGACAGAGAGAGTATAATCGTTTCGAAGCAAAAAGTATAACTGACACTATCTATGTCACATGATCACACATGGCAGAAAGAGTGGTTTGCGAACTTCAGCGTTTTCAAACTGATTCTCATCCTCTTCAAAGAATATTCAGGAATCACGGGATGATTAACAAAGGAGCGTTCCTTTAGAAAGCCGCGGAGCAGGCAGTTGGCCTGCATTTGAAAATAAAAAGTGAGGAAAGTGCATTTCTCTATCTAGATGCTTTACTTCTTAAAGCTAAATTAAAGAAATCTGAGGTTAAAAACTTCTGCCAATAGCTACTCGACAAGAAAATGCACGGAAACTTTCAGAGAAATGTAGAAAAGCAGGCCTTGTCAGAGGAGCAAACTTTTGCGTTCCTAAGATTATCAGGACCCAATTCAGGTACAAAGGGTTTCATTTTCGCATGCCAGGACAGTGTCACTTCTACCTTAGATTGTCGTGACTGCATTTTACGCCAAGAAGTTCCCTGTGATAAGTGCAGAGCGTGTCATGTACGCGCCTGAGAAAATGAAGTCAATTCTATGAAATATAATATTTAAATAAAAGTTGAATATATGTTCCTTTCTGTATCATATACATTTTTAATAAATTTCATATGGAAGCATATTAAGCTCACATTGTGATTTATAAATAAAAAAACAATTTTTTAAAAAACGACATTTGCTAGTTATTTTTTCCTGGCACCGCAAAAACAATTCATGGAGTGAGTTCCATGGAGATATGTGAGATATTTAATAAATTTTGTAAAAATATGCACCAAATGCTTTACTTTCTTACCTGCCGACGTTTGGATCTCTGAAGGAATGATTAAAAAATGCAGGTATAGCGTCAGTGCTTCGGTTTTGGCTAATGCTCTTCTTGTGGTCACCAGCTTTAAGCATCTTCTTGAGCGGCTAGGATGTATAACTGTTTTAATATGATTTTTTTTGTGTGTTGAAATTTACTTGCACAGATGAGTATGATTTTATAGGGTAGGTTACACTTTAGCTGTGGTTCAATAACAAAGTTAAAAATAAATAAATTTTTATCAAATGAAATGAAACGGTCAAAAGTGGAACATAGTTATAAATCGTTTCCAGTTTTGGTCAGAGGTAGCTAAAACAGGAAAGAATATTGACCCACCTTCGGCCATCAATTAAAAAACAATTTTAATTAGGGTTAAGCTGAACCCAAAAGTGCTTGCAAATCCAGTTTCGTTAATTATTTTTTTCGTAGATGCCCCCTGGTACTACGCGTTTTTGAAAAAATCGCTTTTTTATTTTTAGCAAGTGTAAATCTTACTTTGATCAAAAACGACACGAAATATGAATATGTAGTTTATGATTCAAAATTGTTCTCCTTCCTCAAATATATAAAAGTATACCCTTATTGTTCATTTTGTGTATTTCAACTAATTTAAAAAAATAGAATACATTGATAAACTAGCTGTTAATTCGATCTCGAGTGTTTCCACTTTATTTTTATTTATATTTTTATGGTGCTCATTTCACGACCACTTTGCTTCCCATTAGCCAATATATTTGCTTTCTCATAGAAGAAGCATTCGTGATTTTTTTGATAATAGACAAACCAAAGTTTTGATTTTGTTCAATTTAAGAATAGAAAGTTACAAAAAATGCAAAATTACAAAATAATACAACAAAATTTTTTTAATACAATGGCAAATCAGAAAAATCCAATTTTGTATTAAAAATTTTAATTTTTCGAGCTGGAAAAGGCAAGGGGGAAATTCTGTCTCACCCTATCCCTTTTTCAGCTTTATGATTTTTCTACAAAAATTTTCAGAATTATTTCAATTGAAAATTTATGATCAAAAAGTCTTTTTTATTTATGCATCAACTTTAGATTATGTTGATGAAAAAAGTTTTCCTTTTTAATGTTTCGAATATTGCGAAAGAGCATAACTTCCTTACTCTTCAACAAAGTGTATTAATATTATGAATCAGTCAATTTGCCTTGAATCAAGGCATTTTTTCCGGTCTTGCATAAATTTTGAATTATGTTAAAGAAAAAAAGTTGTACTATAAAAAACCGTTTTTTTTTTAATATTATGCATAACCATAGCCTTCTTACTCTTCGATAAAATGTATTGATATTATAGGTCAATCGATTTGTCTCGAGTCAACAGATCTTTAATATTCTCACATCAACTTTAAATTATTAGAATGAGAAAATTTTTACTATAAAAATCGGCTTTTAATATAATATAAATAAACATAACTTTCTTACTCCTTAATAAAGTCTATTGATATTATAGTAGTGTCTATACGTCCAAACACAAGCCACGCCCTCTTTCCTTTTCCAGGTCCCCATACTCTTGTAAAAGTCCGTCCTTTTATACTCGCCAACGTTATAAACATACAAAAACGTATGGACTGTCCGTGCTTTTCGACTCGGACTAATATTATAGGTCAATCAATTTGTCTTGAACCAAGGAATCTTTTATATTCTTGCAAAAAATTTATAATTGTGTTGAGAAAAAAGTTTTACTATACAAAAGCGTATTTTTAAATATTATGCATTACCATAGCTTCCCTGCTCTTCAATAAAATGTATCAATATTATAGGTCAATCAATTTGCCTCAAACCAAGAAATCTTTTATATTCTTGCAGCAATTTTTGATTATAGTAATGAACAAAGTTTTACTATAAAAAACCGATTTTTAAAGTATTTTGAAGTGCTAGAAAAAGTGCAATAATTATTTTTAGAAATCTTCCAGTCAGTTTAAAGATATTAGCAATGAAAATAAGCCCTCTAAATCTTATCTTTTTGAAAATTTCACCATTACAAAGCTTCCTCTATGAGGAAGCAAGATGGACTAAAGTATCATGTATTGTAACGAACTGCAAAATCCTATTTTGTAAATGTTTAGTTTTAGTTTAATAACAGTGTAAAGAGTAGAATGAGAATATTCAACTTTCTGAGCTTATAAGTAGAGGAAAATTGTTTTTAATTCATAAAAATGAAGCAACATATATGACAATTATACAGACATACATATATTTACAATTCAAAACTGTGCTACTTCGTACGGCTGCGCGGTAGTTTTTTTGCCCTCCTAATATTTGGTGGGACATACGTGCTATGACCATTTTACAAACTTGCGAAAAAATTAAAACCAAAAAAAATTTCAATTTTTTTTTTGATTTTTTTTCATGAATATGGAAGATAATTATGGTATATATCTTCTCGAGTGTTTTTGAAGGACCAAAAAAACTTCTGCGCACCAGTAGGTGCTATAGAATACTACTGCGCATCGAATTAGGTTAAACAAATCTTGCAAACTGTCCTTCCGTTCAATATTCCCTGAACAGCGGATATTTTTTTGGTTATAAACAAACCTTTCTTAGCCTTTCAGTGCAATATACCGAACCTTGCATTGCCAATTTCAGGAAATCTTCAACGAATTTTTGGTGCTATCTTGAAGTACATTACTTCATAAGAAAATGATAGATGAATGTTATTGTTCAATGAATACGTTTCTTTGTATTCAATATTAACTCAATTTATTCTACCACATTCTTCAACTCCGAAACTACAATTTTTCACCTTTTAAATTACTGTTATGGCCAAAGCTGGTGCAAGGCGATGCCAAAATTAGCACATAAAAAGACAAAAACTGTAGAAATACGAGTTTTTAAAATTCTGTCATCCTTTCAATTTGTTAGTTTATTTTTTATTAATAGGCGGCTACGATTTGTGAACGACGACCTCCAAAAAATATATTTGATCAGTCACCTTTATTTAAAACGTAATAGTTAACTAATTATAAGCATTCCAAGTTCGAAAATTTCTTAGAGTGGTCAAAACCGGTGCACCGACCCTATTCTTTTATTATCAATTTGTGAAGAATGAGATCTCGGCGAAGGTGAATAAACCTAAAACCAAATGTGTTTGGACAATTGCACATCTTATTATCAATTACACCGATATGCATGATTCCACAGAAAAACAGTGGGCTTATTTTTATTGCAGCGTATTTGTTATGGTCTCTGAATAAGATATTTTTTCTCAAAATGAGAATACTGGAAGTGTGAAACTGTACCATAAACACAGCTGCATTCTCATTCTCCAGTGTCTCATTTTTGTGTCAACTCAAAACAAGACCGAACCAGTGTACTTTTGAGGATCGATGTTTTTCTGTTACTGCGTTCTCGTAAACAAAACTTGTTTTCTATGGCTACACAGAAAAACAATGACTGGCTTAGATTCATGAAAGCTAATACACTCAGGCAAGCCAACTGGTCTATCAGTGATAAGCAGCAAAGTGTTTCTGCTTCGAAACAGGGAGTGTCGTTGCAATGCAGGATGGTCTGAAAATGACCTCACCGAATCAGGAAAATTTGTGCGAAACTTTATCCGTTCTTGGCATGAGAAAATGAAGTGAATTTTATAAAATATAATATTTGAATAAAAGTTTAAATCATGTTACTTCCTGTATCATATACATTTTTTATGAATTTCATATGGAAGCATATTAAACTCATATTATGATTTATAAATTGAGAAAATTTTTTTTCTAAACAAAATTCGTCAGTTATTTTTTTCTGGCACTAAAAAAACAGTTCATGGAATGAGTTCCATGAAGATGTGTGAGATATTCAATAAAATGTGGTAAAAATATACACCAAGTTTTTTACTTTCTTATCTGCTGACGTTCAGAACTCTGAAGCAAGGATTCAAAAATGCAGGTATAAATATTTTTTTATCATCAATTTGTAAAGAACGAGGTCTCGGCGAAGGTAAATGAACTTAAAACCAAATGTGTTTGGACAATTGCATATCGTATTATTAATCACACGGGTATGCATCATTCTGCGTTCTCGTAAACAAAACTTGTTTTCCATGTAAGTCTGTGCACTAAATCCAAATCTGTCCGCATAGTTACTCTATCACATCAGGTTTTTAGAAAAAAAATGACTTTGAAAATTGAAACCATACTTTTTCTTCAAAAAATATATGTACATTAGTGTAGTCAAAACATTTTTGGTTTCGAATTTTCTCGCATATCGCCCAAAAATATGTTCAAATCGATAAAAAAATAAATCAATTTTCTTGTTATAAAAAAAATGACATTTAGAAGTCGCGCAAGCTTCATAAAGTTTAACACGCACTTCTCGTGAGAAAAACAACGTTTTTGTACATTTTATACAGAATCGTCAGTATTAGCTAAATCAAATTGTGACTTAACATTTCTGTCGAAAATTAGTAATAGAATACGAATAAAATGTTACATTTCAGTATCACCCCATTTAGTCTGTTTTATAGGGTCACAAAAAAACCTCATAAGTGAAAAAATGGGTTTTGCGAGTTTTTGGCACTAAATATCAATTTTTTGCTTTTTTCAATGCAAATTGTTTCTTATACATGGAATTCTACTTTTTACTGCTAATAAGATGTCCAACTTTCAGTAAGAGTGAGATAATAGTTTATTTTTGTTGAAAAAAATGCAGTTTTAAACAATTTATTATTATTGCTAATGATGATCTTTTAGAATAATACAAGAAAATTGTATTTTTTCAAAAATTTTCCACTTTTCGTCAAGTTTTTAATAAAAGTAAGGTACAAAATTATTCAAAGTAAAAACAATTAATTGTTTAATCAAATTATTATTATATTTCATAATATTTAATTTAAATTGTACTAGAAATTTACCTTTTTTCCAAAATTTTCAAATATTTGTTTACTTTCTACTTGGAGTGAGTTAATAATTAATTCAATTTAGAAAAAATAATTAATAATACAAATAAGTATTGTTTATAACTATCTTCTTCTTTATTATCAACAGATAGTAATGCAAGTTAACAAGCCGACTTATTTGAATAATTGCCTATTGCTTATAAGTAAATTTTCTTAGAGTAGTGCTAGAAAGTTGCATTTTTTCTGAAATCTTTAGTTTTGCTCTGACTTTCTAGTGATGGACAAATAATAAGTTAACCTTAACAAGAATCATTTTTCAAATAGTACTGTATTGTTTTAAGTCAATTACTTTTGTTCTTCTCCTAATATTTAAAATAATTAATTATAAGAAATCTATCTTACACAAGAAACAAACACAAAGAATGTAATAAGGAGTATATGGGAGGGCCAGGTCTGTAAATGACTTGTAAAAGTTTTGCTTACAATTAAAACAAGAAATTTATTGCAAAGCGTAGAAGAAAAATTTTGAATTGCAAATATTTTAATATCAGCCCCTCCTTCGCATTTCCTAGAGAAACCACGTGTCGTCAATGATAATATATATACACACACAAATAAATAAGTAATTGATTATGACATCTTATAAGACAAGTAGACTAACTGCAGTTCAGAAATTGCTTATAGTACTCTGAAACCACTTGCGCTAAACGTTGTTTCTGACTTTCGCCTCTAGTAAGAAGAGAATTGAAGTCAGATATTTTTACAAATATCTTCTCTTTTTTTTTAGAAAAACATATTCATGCCGCAAATGTAAACAATCAACCTTGTGGAGATTATTTGATTAAGGATTACTTTACACCTAGTATTTTGGAATTATCCTACTGCACCCTTCCTCTCATCAATTTAACAATTTATTATAAACAAAAAGCTAAAACTATTTTAAGTCGACTATTTTGCTATATTTAAAATGCAGCAAAATCCCGGAAGAAATGTTTTAAACTGAGATTTTATAAAACAGTATCAAATTAGTCCGATTATTACTCTGAATTTGTATTTATTTCTGACCTAATCTGATACCTGCGATCGATACAATAGACGAACTGTCAATAATAGTTTTAAAAATTGCAGACATTTGGACTTGAAATAAGACGTTGATAATGCGAGACAATACAATAATAAGTGCATCTTTTTCTGTTTATTAAAAGAATACAAATACCTCATTATCACGCTTTCGACATTTTATCGGTTTGAGTAGTCTATTCTGACATGAGAGTAATACAACTCGAAAATTTTGCCCAGGATGCACTTTGTAAACAGTATATATTATTGCAAGTCTTTCTTGAAAAATCATCTTTAACTTTAAACATTCTCAATTGAAGAAGATTTCTGCACTCAACCACTATGCACTTGATTGTTGCTGTTCTTCTCTGTCGTGCATCGCTAGTGCCAGTGAAAAATTTTCAGTTTTATAAAAATTATTTACAACTTATTTTTTCTAAATATTGTGCAAAGACAAATACATGAAAAATATACAATTATCACGCTATGATTTTTACGGCTGGGGTATTTTTCTAATCGTGCCCAGCAGCTCTAAGAACGTATTAGATTTCTGCCGGGATTCAATTTATTAATGTATCATCAATATCAATGTAATTCAATGAATTTATTAGTAGAAATCTTTAGCGCTCATGTAATCAGTTTGGTCCTTACTGATCCATATTTAAAGAGTTAAAATGTACTCTTAGTATGATTAGAAATGTACATTTTTTCATATAACTTTGGAATGATCTAATGAAATGAACAATGGGCTGATATGAAAATGTTAAAATTAATGGAAGTGTTTGATTCAAGCAAAAAAGTTATGTGTTTGGTATCCAAACGATATCTAAAAAAATTTGTTGATATCAGTTAATAACTTTTTTTAAATACTAAAATTTTACTAATGATTCGAAAAATCATGATGAAATTTTTATAAGTACAAATTTTAGCAGTAAGTGATGCTGCAAACTTAAAAATGGAACAAAACATTTTTCATTGTGCAAGTTACACAGTTTTGTGAAAATACAACTTACAGAAGAATTTTGTTTTTGAATTATTATTTTTCACTGCTAAGAACTGTATTTATTAATAATTTTTCACAATTTTTTGTCCTGATATAGAATCTCATAAACTTTAAAAGTTTGCATTTAACATTCAATACATGAACAGAAACCTTAGATTTCAAAAATTTATTTCTTTATTTTAATTTTTTATCTTTTTCTCTATTTTTAAGTATTTTGGATATGTTTAGTTAAATTTAAGTAAAAGATGATATTTTTGACCTGAGGCCAAAAAATCCTTAGAGGAAATCTAGTGATCCTCACTGGCGTATAGTATAAATAATACACAGTTTGTATATCTTGAGATTATTGAATATTTTTTAATCGTGATTTAACTACAAATAAATTTGTGATAATATTTACAAAAAGGCATGTTTTTTTTCGTCGACCGATAAGAAGTCGACGTATTAATGCCGAACAAACATAACATTATCTGAAAAGTGCGTACGTATTAGAATAACCAATTGTTTATTATTTATGTATAATAATCTACCATTTATTAGCTCTGTCCACGTAGAACTTTTTCTATCATGTTACTGTGACAGTTCATTAGCATACGCTAGTTTGACATCGTTTAAAATAGCCTCTACATAAAATTGCTCCTTTTGCATGAAAATGCTTTATTAATGATTTTCAACTTAATAATTTTATAATTTAGGTTAAAGTAAGTGCATTCTAAAAAGCGTAGTTTCAAGCCTGACAAACAGGGGGCCGCACTCAGCGCATCAGTTGTATCAAGTTACGTCATGCCTCGCAATTAAACAGAGAGCATTCATGCGACCCTGCCTGTTTACGTTCGGAGCATGATACATGATATAATAGATACATGAAAATAATTTTGTCATCTTCAATATGTCGATCATTCCAATTCAAAATTACAGTTTCAAATGCGCAATTCTAAAAAAGTTTAATTTTTGAGGCCTTGTAAATAATTTGAAATGGTCATGAAAAATTCTAGCGAAACTGTAGTGGAAACGATTTTTTATCAGCATTAACAAAACTATCAAACACAGAAATAGATATTAGTTCAGAAATAATGCCATATAAATTGAAAGGGTTCTATTTTTTAGTTTTCTATTATTTAATGTTTGAAAAATTTATGAATTTAACATTTTTTAACTTAAGTTCTATATACTTCTTTCAGAGAAAATGTCTTTTCATCTTGTCTGTATCGCAATAGCTCATTAAATGGTCTTTTTTGTAGATAAGTTTAGTGAAAAAAAAAGAAAATTTTCATATTTTTCCCTAAAAAAGTACTTTTGAATCTTATATACATCGTAATAGCTGTTTTAAGTATTTTTTTTGCAGAATGTTGCTATACCTTAACAGTTTTCTTTGTTATAATTAATTTCTGTTAACAATCAAAAGATTTTTATATTTTTGTGTGAAAACATTATTTTTAATCTTATAGGTATCGTAATCGCTTACCAGACACATAAAAAGAAATAGTATTAGCGAGAAGTAGCTTAACAGACTTTCTAAAATATAAAATACTGTTAACACGTGACGTTTAGAATTGCTATAAATAATTTACATAAATAAATAGAAACTGTTCTTCTGATTTTGCGGAAAAAAATTGTTTAATCTTTTATCTAACCAAATATTTTCTCAGACTTCTCAAACTGCAGAAAAATTGTTAAAATTTAACATGTAGCATTGCTAAAAATAATTTGAGCTGAAAATAGAAAAACTGTACATATAGCGTTGTAAATAGCTTCTAAGACGTAATAAAATTTAGAATTTTTTGGATTCTATTAAGTCTGGTAA
>JAUELO010051725.1:0-10068 GCA_032357855.1 Amphibolips quercusostensackenii | reverse complement strand
GTGAGCTGATAATAATAATTGAGAACGTCTTTATGATTGGAAATGCGCATGTATACTTGAAAATAGACATATTAAACTCTAATAATATGTTCAATAATGTAAAGTGAGGTAATGAGTTCAAACGATTAGATAGTAGGGACAACTACTCTTAAAGCCAATAGAGTAATGGTACACAAAAATGGAATAGCATGCTTTGCAGAGGGCAATAAAATATATCTTTTTTTGAACTGTGAAGTAACATTGGGATCATTTTTGACAAAAATATATGCTGTAACCGTGGGCATATGTGTATTATAGGAAAAAAGTATGCTGGTACCTAAAAGCTTTCAAAGTAAAAAAATCTATTTAAAATTTTAAAATTTTTGTATTATTTTCTGATGGGCAGAGTTCATTCCTAATTTTGTAGAACCGCCCTGATATAATTTATAATAAATATTTTAACCATGAGAATTGACTAGGACATTGTCGAGATAATGAAATTGTTCTATTAAAAAGAAAGTTATAACTTTTGTAAAAAAAAAATTTGAAATTCGCACTAGGCGTAAATTAGTGTAAAAATGGTAGAAACTGATCACTTAAACATAAAACACACATCTGCCAAGGCCAACCAACCATGCTTGCCCAGCTATGCCCTTTAAAAGTAATTGAGGTAAATTGAAAATAAAAATGAATGCGAAAAATCAATTGAATCAAGGTAAGTTTAAAAAGCTTCAGGATGAATCAAACAAGAACTTAAATAAAATAAAAAAGTGTATTGCATTAAGTAAAAATAAGTGAATTCAGAAGTTTGTAAAAAAAATTCAGGATTCACAAATAAGAATTCAGAATGAATTTAAAGTGAAATGATGAAAATTTAGAAATCTCTCAGAATCTTTGGGAACTCTACTGAATTTCTGCCTTCTAGTATATAAATCCACTGAAATTCATTGAAATATTATAAAATTCTGTTAAATTCTGTAAATTTATTGATATTTTCAAAATTTCTAGACAATATAATAAAAATGGTTTGAGGTCTCTCAAAATCCGTTAAAGTCTTTAAAATGCTAAGATTATCTTATGAAATCCCTGCAAACTTTAGAAAAATCTTAACACCTTATAGGTCCTGCAAATTGTTTCATATGTAAAAATTTTCAGAAAGTTTTTTAACCTCATTATTAGTTTTCAAATTGCGTAGAATCATTGAAAATCTTGAAAATCATTTCAATTTTCTCCTCAATCTTTTAAAAATTATTTGGAACTTTTTGAAATACCCTAAATTAGTTTGAATCTTTTACAATCTCTTAAAGTTGTTTAAAGAAGTAAATGACTTCTTGTCATCTTCCTAAGTTTTTTTAAATTATTCAAGTCCTTTAAAATAGTGAAAAAACACCTAGAACGTAATCTTATGAAATTCATCAATTTTTGTTACTTTATTCTATGAAATCTATTAAAATATTATAATATTCCGTGAAATTGCATGTATTCTGATATGTCGTAAAATCCTAAAAAGTGGATGAAAAAACCTTGAGGGCTTTTAAAATCTCAAAATTATGAAGGTCCTTAGAAATTTTAGGAAATCAATTAGAATCTTTTAAAATGTCATGGAAACTTGTAGGTGCTAAACAGTCGTTTCATAAATACCCTTAAATAATTCAAATATTTTTAAAATACCTTGAAGCTTTTTAGATCTCTTAAAAATTCCATGGATGTTACAAAAATACTCTTATCTTTTGTCAATCCTTTTAAATCCTATAAAAAATGCTTATCCTAGAAAACTTAAAGAAAAGGTAAAAAGTTAATTTGCGTTGACGAAAACTCCTGTATTATTGACCTATCCTTGATACTTCAGATATACTATACAGATGCCGTAGGTTTGCTAGTGCACCTAAAAGGAAGCATACATAAGGTACAATCTATAGATTGAACAGCAGTGATACTCCTGCTTGCCTTAGTAAGTGATTTTGATGGTCATAATTACTTCTTAGTTCACAAAGGCTCACAAGATTATCTACCCTGCACGGAATCTGTGACTTGGGTCATGTTAAATTTGGGGTTTCTATTTCCAAAAACCTGGTAAGCATATGCATATATTTATTTAAAATATATACAGAAATATGTTTCATAATATATTTACCATTACTATTTAATATGCTTACTTTTTCTTTCACCTAAATATATTTAGAAAAATAAAGTTGGAGAACGGAGACATGTCAAATGTTGGACCTCCCCAGCCCCTAAACAAACGTCTTGTTCAGATGGTACGGTATGGGGCTTTCATATGCAAAAGTTTAAAAAGAATGTAAATGTGAGTAATAAAATAAACTAAAGTTTATAATTGTATTATTAATTTTTTTGTTAGAGTAATTTTAATTTTATACCCCCATCATTGCACACCAATTATAAATTATTACTAATTTTTTCTCACATGCGACACTTTTGATGGTGACATCGAGATCTAGTTTGATATGCGCAGAAGATTTAGCCAAACCCCCTTTTTTTAACAGACGATTCAAAAAGTGAGTAAACGTTGTATCTGTCCAACAGTAGTAAGCCTTGAATATTTTAAGTTAATCAGATAATATCTTCCATTAGAAATGACCACTAAAACCATACGAAAAGAATTCCTATTTATTTCACAGGTTCCTTCATAAAAACATGCTACTGCACCTCGAAATGGAAAATCATAATTATTCACCCACATAAATCAAAGTAGTTTGAGTGAGTTAATATACTAGACCTTCGCGTTTTCAAGTTGAAAAAATCCACACAAAAATTAGAACTCTCCTGACTTCCAATTATCTAAACTAAAAATTGCAAATTTTTTAATTGGGCACTAATTAAAAGGAAATATGCATGAATGTAAAAATTTTAAAACTAAATAAATATTTAGAGCCTAATAAATAAGTAAATCTCTGGACAAGAATCACTTTGAATCCTTTTAAATTGAAAACTATAAGAAATTGTACAACTTGAATTTGAAAGCTTTCAATCTTAAAAAATTATGTTCGAAGCATAAGAAACCTGAATTCTTTCAATGTTAATTGTTTCTAGTATAAAAATAGAATGATTTTAAATCGAAATTTTTCACAGTTTTCAAAACTAAATGATTTTAAATTTGAAGACTTAAGGATCCTGAAAAGCATTATTAATTCCAAATTGTTCGATAAACGTTTTGTTTTGCGCGCCAGCAAAATATTTTACAAACATCTGGAGATCCTAACCATTTTCACACATTACTATAGCTTTTTATTTGCTGATGCACAGGGGATAATTTATTTCTAATTGGTCCTGGCATTCAACAAACAATTATTTTAAAACCTACAGAATTATTCAATCATAAATTTTTCCTTAGTCAAGTACTATTAAATTTTATATATTTAACCCTTCGATGGCACACTGAGGTCAAAAAGACCCCAGACATGTTCACACTAGTTCAAGTCCCTCTAACATTTTAAAATGGTACTTTTTAAACTTCTACAGTCTTTTTTCTACAATATTTTTGTTTACAATCTTTACTTCTAAAATCTTTTTCTTCAACTTCTACAATCTTTTTTTTCATATTTAAAATAAATGTTGAACTTAATAATTAACAGCATTTTTTGAAGTAACTATCCAAGAGTGTGTGAAAAATTCAGCTACTCAAAATAATGAATTGACTCTTTGCTGGAAGCCTTTTTCGCTTGAGGTCAAAAAGACCCTTGTATGCCAGCTTTGTTACGCGTCGGAAAGTGTGCCATCGGAAAGTTAATATCTTAAATTGAAATCTGTTTGTGTTTAGAAAACTTATATATACAATTGACAATTCAAAGATTGCTGAATTTAAATAGTCTACATTTGAAATTAACTAACTTTGAAGTGAAATTTTTGTAAATTTAAAACGCTTTCAACTTGAAATTATGTAAGAATTAATATTAATTTTCAATTAAAAAATGTACTAAGTATCGCTTGTAAAAGATTGCAGCTTAAGCATTCCAAACGAAATCCTTGAGAATAAATAAAATTTAAATTTGAGGACCTTAGTAGCATTTTATAATTAGAAGGAATGTGGTGTTAAATATCATATTTTATGATAATAGTAGTCAAAGTTTGACTACTATATGCTAACGAACAGACAGACAACACCGTGAAACCATTTTTTCGAATTCTACTAAGCAAGAGGTTCTATTGACTTAGTTTGAATTTAAGCTGAAAACCTAGAAAAAGGGGCAAAGTGTATTTTTCCTAAAAACCGAGGAAAAAAAAAAAATTCATTAAAAGTCTCTTATCAAGTAATTTTTCAATTTTGTCATTAAAATTATTTTTTAACCAATAGTTTTTATATGCATATTTGTGAATGCCAGGAAAACCAAGAGCTTATTCAATTTTTAGTTATTTCTTTCAATCGAACGAATTTTCGATAACCTCTTTTTCATATGAAACTGTGGTCTTGAAAGTCTCAAGGTTTCAGGTTGGTGACTCCTTGTGTCTAGTTTTGTCAAAGCACGTGTCATGTGTTTAGCAAACACGACTGCAAAAGGTTATTTGCATAATGAATAAAGTAAGTTAAAATCGAATTGTGAAAAATTGTTTTTCATTTTACCACTGTTAAGCGATGACTTGTAAATACCTTATTTATGTGAAGATTACGTACTATCTAAATTTGAATTAGAGATATTGTCGAAGAATAAGATTCGAAATAAATAAGACAATAATATTGGAGAAATTAATGTAAAAAGTGAAGAAATTACAAAAAAATGATTTATTTTAGACCACACATAATTTTTTCAGGTAATAAATAAGTCAGATAATTTTTAAAACAAAAAACTGTTTTGTCTTTTTTCATGCTTGCAAGAATTTTCATTGAAATTCTATCTGAGAAAAAAGGTCGCGCGAAAATTTCGAAAACCTTGAACTCATTGTTTTTGACCACCTGATTAGTTGCATATTTCGTAAATATGACTTAAGATCTTAGAAGTCTGTTTTCGCTGTTTTGAGTTTTTTCCTTTGCATTTTTGAAATGTTTCTTTTTAAGCAGAAACTTATAAATTATAAATTATTCAAAAATAATAAAACCATTCTGTTCATAATATCATAAACATGTTATATAAGGTTAATGAAGATTGAGAATTTTCTATTGATAAATCAAAATTTTCAGAAAACAAATTTTATTTGCTGACAACATTTATTTCTGGATGCTTCTGAACATTATTAGTGCAATATAAAATTTAAATTGTTGATACTTTTTCACTATCGGCAAATAATATAGTTTTTAACATTTTGCTACCATACTTTAATTTGTAACCTTTTTCACACTTTCAAAGAGATGAAAAAAATAACAATAAGATTTCTGCAAAAATTTGTATCGACTAAGTTTCTATTTTCAAAGATTAATTTTAAGACTTAAAGGTTTGATAATATGTGAAATATTTCAAGAGAATTTTCTTAGTTTTTTTTAAATTAAAAAAAATTTTACAAATTCTTTTAATTATTTAAAAATATATTTCCAATTTTTAGAAATTTTAAAAAAATTTGATAATAACTTGAAATTTGTAAGGATTTCAAAAAGTTGTATGCAAAATATAGATTTGGCAAAATTTTGAAACAAAATTTGAAAATTTCGTATGGATTTCAAAAGGTTTTCAGAAAGTAAAATATTTTTTGTGGGACTCCAGGGCAAGCTTACATAGTTAAAAAAATGTTGAATACATTAAAAATAAATTTAAGAATTCTGAAAGGGCGGAAGAATAATTTAGAATTTCGAAAGATTGTAACAGATGTCAAATAAAATATAAATTTTTTTAGATATCGAGCGCGAAATGTTAAAACTTTTGCAAAATTTTTGATAATATCTACCAAATATTTTTTTTTTTTTTGATTTCTGAAAAATTTTATGATGATTTTTCATTTTACACAATTTGTTTCAAGAGAATACGCAAAAGGATTCCAAAAATTTCAAAAAAATTTCACTACTGTCAGAAAAGAATCTGCCAGATATTGAAGCATTTTTTTCATTATGCAAAGATTTTTCTCAATCTGGTAAAAAATTCGAATAATTTTAAAATATCCGTTTAACAAAACTTTCAACAGAAAGTTAACACACAAAAAAATATTTTTAATGTTTAAAGTTTCAAATATTTTTTTTATGTGCAATGCATGCGCAAGCACCACGCTCCTACAGAAAAGGTTTTGTAGCCTATTAAGTCGTTGATAAAGTAGTTAAAATCTTTTTGCTGACACTTTTGCTGCGACAAATGTTGGCACTTATGTCCTTTTGAATTTCAAAACTTTGGCGCTCATGCCCTTTTGCGGTATATTTGCCTGGAGGAAAGTAGGACAAACGGGCGAACAAATAGACGGAAAAATCATATTCCTTTAACTTTTAATGTTCCTGGCAGTAAAATTTGCATAATTTTAAATTTCTGGTTTTTAGAATTTTACAATATCAAATCACAAGCCAGATTTACAAAATGCAATTTAAAACTGTAAACTACCAAAATTGAATGACTACAAACTATAGCACGGAAAAATGTATTAATTCTAAAAGTGCAGAAAACACTGCACACATAAAAATTGAAAATAATTAAAACTAAGCTATTAAAAATTAAAGTCTTTCAAAGTTTCAAATTGAAATCCTAAAGAAAACGTGGAAATTATGAGCAGATACATTAGATTGACTCGGAAGAACACGTTGTTAGAGCTTCTTATTTGATGATGCGCAGGAGATGATTCATGTCTCAAAGATCCATGTTTTTTTTTTTAATTTTTAAACCTACAGCATGAAAATATATTTATTGTTTACTGTAGTCTTCCAAAGTCATATACTATTTAATTTTATATAGTTATATTTTCAGAAACTTTAATTAAATTTTTTTTTAATTCGAAGCATTTACATTGAGGTTTTATTTCAAGACATTCTAAGCATTAATAATAGTTATTTTTGATTAAAAAATGTACGAAGTGCCAAGAATCTTTCATAAAGAAAGTGAAGGTTAAATTTAATGTAAGTTTTTTTCAGGGGAGGGGCTGCGTTCACCTACTTAAGAATCTAGTGTGCTCGAATGATGTTATTAATGAATTTGAAATGTGGCGAACTTTAGAAATGTGTGCATTACTAAATTTACGACACAAACAAGTGTACCGGAAACGTGAGAAAACAAGGTGAAACAAATAAGAATTTCGGTCTATATATAGTCGTTTTTTCAAGAGCAAATTCTTTATTTAAGATACTAGCTTTCGATTTATAGAGTCAACAATATATTCATTACCCCGCTGGATCTTTAAGAGAATCAATAAAGAAGTGAGAATTTAAATTTATACTTAAAAATAAAGTCGTAATATTGTTTTCCTTATAATATTTTAGAATACGCAGAATTTCGAAATGAAACTACGATACTTGCTAGGGACTGTTCTTTTCAGTCTTATATCAGGAGAGAGTAAGTGATATTTTTAAAACTTTTTATGAACACATTTCATTATTTTCTATAAAAATGAATATAAATAAATACACATGAGGGATATCATTAAATTTGGTTGCATAATAAAAAAGAATGATTTCTTAAAAAATTATTCAAACAATAAAAGTAATAATTAAGATAATTGCTGCTTTTTAAAAAGCTTTACAATTTTTACTCGTTTCTTTCAGGCACATTCAGTTATAAAGATGTTAAATACTGGGGCAAACATTATCCAAAATGTAGTGGGAAACTCCAATCTCCCATACGTATGGATCAAACCTTTCAGGTTTGGAAATTTCCTGTTATTAAGGAAAAATTGAATCTTAATGACCTTAGCAAAGTAGCAAACAGTCTTACACTAAAGAATACTGGTCACACTGGTAATAAAAATTTATTTATTTCAAATAATGAAATTCATTCTGATTCACTTCATTGTATACATTGTCTCTAATTTTCCATAATACAGTGGAAATAAAAGGTGATTGGTCTGGAGCACCTCCAAAGATTACTGGTGGATCCCTTCATGGAGATTATGTATTTGAAAAAATCATTTTTCGATGGGCCCAAAGTAAGGTAAATTTTAAAAATTTGTTTTTAACTCTCTAAATTTTTATTATTGAAATTTGCATAACTGTTGTAGTGAAATTTCACAAATTAAATTTAAGAAAAAACCAAAAGGTTTATTCAGGTAAACGCGGTATTTTAGAATTCTTAACTTAGTTGACGCATTGAGAATGCAATTTCGTAAGACTTGTAAATAGGCTACTAAGAAACACTAGAATTATACACACGCTTATGTATTTTACCTTTCTTATTCAAGGATGAAAATAATAAATCAGAATCTTGATATTATAAAGGAAACAATAAATAAGAAAAATTTATTAATTGTTAACTGTTCAAATTATCTTAAGAATTATTCAATATTTTCACCTTATAATTTTTGTAGTTATAATAAATTTATGAGATTTGACTATTTAATTTGTAAAACGATAGAAAAATCTTTTATCAGTCAATAATTCTATTTGTAAATCAGTACATATATAATATAATATATAATAATATGTAATATATAATATAAAATAATATATATAATATATATAATTTTTTTTTTCAACTTTACGAACAAAAAGTGGACGGAGTACACATTTCACGAGCCTGGCAATAAAAGCTGGTTACCGTAAGTTAAAAATGCTGTCTTAATATTTCTATCGTCGCTAACTCTGACAAAACGTTCGACATTAATTGTCATGTAATCACTTTTGATTTATAGAAATGACATGGAAGTGCACTTGTATTTTTATAAAGCAGGCTCAAAATCATTTGAGGAAGCTCAATCACAGCAAGACGGTCTGGCAATAATTAAAGCGTCGGTCGTGGTAAGAAATGCAAATTAATTAATTTATATAATGTTTAAAAAAATATTTATTTATACATTGTACAAAATACTATTCAAATATTGTCTTGCTGAAACTGAAAGCAAGAAAATAAGGGGGTTGTTATAGAACTGTTTCACATTCATATCCACTTCAACTTTAATGAATGTTACCTGAATGTGGAAGTGAAAAAGTAACATGATCGCTCCCCAGGATGAACACAACACTTTTTTTTTCAATATTCCTTTACTTTCACTAAAATAATTTTTTATTTACTCTGACTAATTATATTTAAATACGAAAATTTTCATCTTGTAACATTTTCATGTAGAAGTTTTTGTTAGTTAAATTAAAGGTATTTAGATTAAAAGGTTTTTGATTTATCATTCGCAAAACTTATACAGCTTAATTAACTTGCAAACACTAACATATTTAAACCAGGAAAGTGACAAAATATTACTAGTTTATTACCGAAAAAGTGACTAATATGCGTTATCAATGTAACTGTTGTTTGTTTGAATTAAAACGAAAGTGGACTTTGCATTTTTTCCGAATGAGAAATGCCACGATAAATTAAGGAAAATTCGAAAAAATCCATTGGTCGGTCTTGGCAGTTATTTGGTTTATATTTGAGCGTTACATTTCGACTATTGTAAGAATAATTTACCTGATGTACTAGCTTAAAAAAATATTACAAAGGTTTCACATTTTTTTGAAAAATCAAAAAATTAAATTTTCATAAAAGCAACTAAGTCACTGTTCATAGTATGAATATATATTGTACAAGGTATCACAACGGTTCTAAAAAGTGGAGAGTCAATCCTAGCAATTATAAAACAATAAGAAAAAATTTGAAATTTTATCGAATCTTTACTTATTTAAAGTTTGTTGGTACTGGCTTAATTGTTTTTCTATACTAATCTCATGCCCGCGGTAACAACATGCATTTTCGCGAAAATGATCCCATTGTTATTTTACAGTTTAAAAAAATATATTTTATGACCCCTACAAAGTATGTAATATAATTAAAACGAGAGAAATCTTTAATTTTAACTCATGATTTTCAAATGTTTATCATTTGTGATCATAGATATGCTTTAGCATAAATTTTACTTTGCATCACGCACTTTTCGATCTTTTTGTATACTATAACGTACGCCGTACACGTACATACTAACACCAATTGTGTACAATAAATTAATTATGAACGCCTTGAGAAATTAATTACCAGTCAATAAGAGAAGCATAAGCCCACAGAAGAGAGCACTTCTCCAATAATATGC
>JAUELO010051717.1:0-10068 GCA_032357855.1 Amphibolips quercusostensackenii | reverse complement strand
CAATTTGTGCCAGAATTTCGGTGGAAATAGCCATAGCCTGATTTAAAACAAAATGTAGTTTTTTGCAGATTTTGAACAACAAATTTAGAAGTTTTTTAAAAATTGTGAAAGGCTTCAGGAGAATAAAAACATTTTCTTCAGGTTTGTGGGAAAATGAAAATGGTTTTTTATTTTAGAAAAATTATTTCAAGAGTTTTAATTTTGCAGGATATTCTAAAAAATCAAAAAAAAATTGAATCATTTTAAAATATATTAAGATGTTATGAAAAAATTTCAAAATTAGTTTTAAGTTTGAAAAAATTCAAAACATCTTTCTTATGATCCTCCCGGTCGGGTTTTTGGAGTGTTTAACAATCCAGTACAATCTCTTTTCATCTACACTTAAATCTTCACTTTTAACTAAATTTATCTAAACCTAAGCCCTTTTATAATTTTACGCAATAAAAACAAAACCAAAACCTTTATCTCAATTCTAGATCCTATAGAAACGGGAGTCTTAAGCCCTTACATTCTCGAGCTACATTTTCCCAGATACAATCTTCTTACCTAACTTTAATTTGTATGCCACTTCTTCGCCTGTCTAATACAGTATCCACTCAACTCCCATATGATCAACACCATGACTCAGTATCATGTCTTCTCATTATAACACTTCTACACTGTTTTCGCTACCTTTATTCTCAGCAGCCCTTTGTCATTTCACCCTCCCCCTTTTCACTTCAGTCTTCGTCTCAGTGATACCCGTGACTACAGTTTCTCCTGCTAACTCGTCCCACTAACAAAATCTTTCTCGCACCATCGCTTTCAACTGACCTGACTGGACCTCGTTTTCCTTTATCACCATTCTTCTTTTTTCCTTCTTCAACCTTTCCTGGACGTTCTTTTTTATCTCTATTATATTATAGTTTAGCCACAAACCCGAGCTTTTGAAATTTCCCTTCGCTTACAACAAAGCCTTCCTGTTTCCCAGAACTTCAGCTGCAGGGCTATTCCTCCGTCCGCTTTCTATGAACTCTCCATTTTTGCAACTACTTTTTTGTGCGCTACCAAGCACCGCACAATATTTGTTAACTTATCGTCTCGCTTCCTTATTCCCAGAGCTCTCGAGTTCCTTTCTCTTTTTGCTCTCTTTTCTTTTTCTACCTCTTACTGTCTCTTCGAGAGCTTCCTTGGCGCACCCCACCACGTCCTATCCTATTCTTCCACCTGTCAGCTTGAGAGCTTCATCTTCCTTACTCCCATAGTAACTTCTTACTTTTCTAACTGACCAACTTTTTCCACCAACCTCTGTATAGCCTTCTCAAATCTTCTTCTGTCAAACTCCCTCTCCGCCCTCTCCAGCCTGGTTCTTGGTTTAACCCTTCACAACTGTTACTGGGTCTATCGCATCTGTTTCCCTTTTTTTCTTCTTCTGTCTTTTCCCTTTTGCACACAGTCTATCTGCACAGTGTTTTCAGACTCACTTTAAATTTTGTGCCGCACTACTGCCTTCCACTCTCTCAGCTAGAAAGCGCTATCACCTCTTTCCTCGTGCCAGGTCTTTACGGTTCGCTAATAACCTATCTTTCTACACCTAGTTTTCACCTTTGAAGCCCCATTCTTTTCTCACTTCAACCTGCACAGTAACCACACCACTTTCTTCACCTTGTCCCCTCGCCCTTGCACTTTTTTATCCACTTCCACCACCAAACTCCGTTTAAAGAATCTGTGATACTTCGTACACGTCCAACTCTATTCTTTACCGAGCCGGAAGTCCTGAAGCTTTTTAAGGATTTCTAAACTATTAAAAAAAAAAATTTACCTTTTAATTTAAAAAGTGTTTAGCTTACAAAAATTTAATTGTTTGAGTCTTAATGTTTTTAGCTTAAGATTAGTTAAAATAAATAATAAATAATTGTTCTCAAATCGCAAAGTGTTATTGGCAAGATATTCCTAGTTGATTCCGCGAACAAAAATTAGGCCTATTTATTGGAAAATTGCCAGACTGTGAATTTGTTTATAAAGATTGTTGACATAATGTTGAATAATGATTTTTTAAAAAGATATTGATTAATCCAAGTGCCTTGAGTAATAAATGAATTATTATTTGTTTTTATATTATTAAAAAACAGTTTTTTATAATTTTTTTCTAGCGTAACCGATCCGTTAGCGAGGTCCGCTAGAGACAGCAGGTAATTTTGTTTGTATTTTGTGTATTTGAAAGTGTTTTTTGCACTTTTTATATTTATTTATTGGCATTCATAACAAGGAAACGATTTGAATTGCAAAGTTATTTTAAAAACTAAAAAAAGAGAGTTGGGCACGCTGAAACACCTGGTATGTAACAACGCGGATAAAGTTAGATGTGCAGTGTCCACACAAGGGTTAAAAAGTCATCTTTTTTAGTTAAAAATCTAACTAAATAACTAAATAACTAAAAAATAATAATAAATAATAAATAAATAAATAAAATATAAATAATAAATAAAATAAATAATAAATAAAAATAAATAACTAAATAAATCTAACTAAATAACTAATCTATCTAATCTTAATTATAAATTCGTCTATTTTAATTGAAACTTCATTAATTTTCATGTCATTTTTTGCATTTTTGATTAGCACGTTTTTTTTAATAAAATAAAACTTATTTCGTGAATATTCGTCTTTTCTGATAGAACATTAATCTTCTTGGTTAAGGGTCCAACTGTTTGGTTACAAATTTGTGTAATTTGTTCAGGCTTTGTCTTTTTTAGTAGAGAATTAATTCATTCAGATGAAAATTCATCTTTTCAGTTGGAAATTCAATTATTTGGTAAAAAATTTAAATGTTTTATAGAAAACTTGTCCGTTTGATTTGGAAATTCAACATTGTGGATGACATTTTTTTTCTTTACTGACTTAAAAATCTTTCATAGCTAAAAATTCAACTTTTGTTAAAAATTTGTCTTTTTTGGTGAAAAATCAATTTGCTTCCATTTGGTGTAAACATTTTTGTTGAGAATTTTACTATTGTGTAGAAAATTCGTATTTTTGTCTCGAAAATCATCAATTTGTTAAAAAATTGAACCATTTGATCGAAAGTTGAACTGCTTCGTTGAGAATAAAATTATTTGGTTGAAGATGCACAATTTTAGTTAATAATTCATTTCTTTGGTTTGGAATTAACTTATTCTGTAAAAAATGTTACTTTTTTGTTGAATATTAATTTTTTTCATAACTGAAAATTAAGCTATTGCATTTTTGGTTTCAGATTTATCTTTCTTAGTTGAAACTTGAACTATTAGGTGAAAATTTCATAAATTTCGTGAAATTTGTTTTTTTTTTTTATAAAAAATTAATCCTTTTGGTAGAGGATTTAACTACAGGATTCAAAATGTATAGAATCTGTTAAAAATTCATCTTCATTGGTGAAAAATAAAATTTGTTGGTTAAACATGTAATTTGTTGGTTAAAAATGTAATTTTTTGAACAAATTAATTCGTTTTATATTTTATATTCAAGAATTTATCTCTTTTAGTTAAGGATTCAAGTGTTTTTTCAGTCCATTGACTCAACTGTTATAAATTTAAATAAAAAAATTTTTTGCGTAACCAATTAGTCTTTTTTGTTGAAAATTTATCTTTTTAGGTTGAAAATTCAATTCCTTGGTAGAAAGTTGAACTGATTTCCTGAATATTTAATTTTTTTGGTTAGGGATTTATAATTTTGGTTGAAAATTTATCTGTTTAATTGAAAATTAAACTATTTGGTTAGAAATTTAACCTTTTGATTGACAATACATTTCTTATCAAATTTTTAAATCTTTAAGTCGAAACTTTACCTGTTTTGTAGCAAATTAGCGTTTCATGAAAAATTCATTTTTTTGAAGTAGAAATTTAACTATTCCATTTATGATTAAAAACTGATCTTTTTTGTTTAAAATTTATCCATTTTGTTTCAAAAATTTGTCTTTTCTTAATTTAATCTTTCTAGATGAAAACTTAACTTTTTGGTTGAAAATTCTACACAGAGCTCAGATTTTTTTAGTGGAAAATAAATTTTTATTTATAGAAAATTCATCGTTGTGATAAAAAATCAATTATTTGGTTAAAAATTCAACTGTTGTCTAAATATCTCGTATTTGTGTCTTGTTAATTAAAAATTTCAGTTCACATTTCTTTTTTCTACTATTTAGTAAATCTCTCTCAGTTTAAACTTTAAATTTCGTTGAAAATTCGTCTTTTTGATTTTAAAACTCATCCTGAAAAAAATTCTTACTTTTAACCAAATATTTGCATTCAAATGTTTAAAAAAGGAAGAGGGAAGTGGGTTATAAAGATTAAGAGGAAGGTAAAGATTTAAAGAAAAATATAAAAAGAAAACCGACAGAATGAAAAAAGGGTGGGGAGAACTACCTTTTGAATATTCAAGCAATGTTTCAAGGATTTACAGAGGAGACATGTGGGATGATGGGGAAAATGAAAAAGCAAATTCAGAGGCAAAGGAGTGAGCTCAAGAAGGAGGTACAAAAAGTACAAAGGAAATGGGAAAAGTGGGAAGAATTACGAAAAGTGGAAAAAGAGAAAGTTTGAGGAAACATGAAAAGCATGGAAAATCAGTAAAGAGGAAATGATAAAGATAGAAAGAGGGAGATAAATGTAACGCAAGAGAGAGTGAGTTAATTAGAAATAAGCGTTAGCAAAGAAGGACTAAAGCAATAGTGAGCCAGGAATAAGAATGCAATGATCAAGGAAATGAAAGTGTATAGTAAAGTGGAAGAGGAAGAGGTTAAGGATCTAATAATAAATATAAGAGCACCAGTAAGGGTGAAAGAATTAAATTAAGTAGAAAGAGTGAAGGATAAAAGGAAAGGTATGTTCCTGGTGACATCAGGGTGTGAGGAGGATAGGTTTGAAATTATGGGCAAAAAAAATTTGTTAAAAGGAAGAGCAGAAAAAATAGAAGAAGATCTGACCTGTCAAGAAAGGAGAAGAAAATAGCTGATTGAGCGGACGGCATGCGCGGAAAGAAGGAATTTTAGCAGGGTAATAATAGAGAGCGATCAAATTTGGGTAAAAGAAAATATGTGGATTTGAAACGAAGAAATAAAGAAATTTAGAGCTTCGCAAACAAAACAAAGAGGGGGGAAGGAATAAGGAACAGGGAAGTAAAAAGGAAGAAAATGAAAATAGAAATGTGAAAGTGGCATTCTGAAAAGTCTCAGGATTAGAAAACAAAGATGGGGTTTCTAGGGGGATTTAGCAAAACCTAACGCAATAATGATGATTGAAGGTTAGGTAAAAAAGTAAGACTGAAAGGGCATAGAAAAATTGTTACCGACATTATATGTGTGGAAGATGCAAGCAGAAAGAAAGGATCAAGTTAAAGGGAGAGGAACAGGTGGCTACTGGACTTGTTGGGAGTAGTGGGTTGGTTTATTTGTCCAGCAATACCAGAAGGGAGGAAGAGGGAGAATTCACGTATGCAGGTATAGAGAATAGCATTATTGACTACATTTTAGCAGAGGAAAGAATAAGGAAGCTGACAGTCATAATGATAGTGGGCAATAAGATAGGATCAGAGCACTTTCCGGCGATCGTGACTTTAAAACTTGGAGTTTCAAAGCGTGGCAGGGACGATTAATACAGCAAAAGTAAAGATAGGATGAAAAAAAATGTAAGAAAATGGAGGAAAGGGGAAATGAAAAAAGTGAACTCACTAAGGCTAATAGAAAGCACAAAAAAATGATAAGAAAAGAAGACAAAAGGAGAACAGAAGGTACATAGCAGAGGTAGAGAAAGCGGTAAAAGAAAGGAGGGAGTAGTATATAATAACAAATAAATAATATAAATATATAAATAAGATATAAATAAGAGGGAAAGAGGAGGAAGGGTATTTATAAGAAAATCGAGATGAGCAAGTGGACAGAGTATTTCAAGGTTCTGTTAGGGGGTGTGGGCAATAGGGTAAAGGGAAAAGGAAGAAAAACGGTATTCGGTGACAAGCAGCGAAAAAAAGATGAGTAGTGAAGAGGTGAATGAGGCAATTGCAAGGCTGAAAGAAAACAAAGTCACAGGAAAGAAGAGCTTGGAAAATAGAGCACTGAAATACAGAAGATTGAGTGTAAAATAAAAGATGTAGAAGATTCGCTACAAGGTATGGTGAAGAGAAGTGTGGGATACAAAATTTACGTGGAAGTACTTGGAAGGAGGTTTAAAAGACAGATGGAAAAAGGCAAGTATACTATACAACCAAGCGCGTTTTAGGGAAGAAATGAGTGCCATAGACAACATCTACGTGATCAACTATTTAGTCAATAGGAACCTAGGGCGTCAGAAAGTAAAATAAGTTGCACTGTTTGTCAATTTTAAGGCAGCTTTTGACTCACTTAACAGAAGGGTGTTATAGACAGCCGTGAAAGAGAAAGAGAGAGAGAGGAGTAAATGAAAGATTAATAGAGAGCATAAAAGAGATGTGTGTGGAAACTAAAATAATAGTAAAGATAGGAGAAAGGGAAAAGAGGGATTCTGGACAGGAAGAGGGCTCAGACAAGGTTACCTGTTGAGTCCACTTATATTTAGTGTTTTTCTGGCATAATTAGAGGAAAAGATGGAGAGGAAAGAGAAAGGAGAGACAATATTAGGAACAGGCAAAGTGTACTCACTAGCATATACAGATGTTTCTGAAATAAATAGAATTGAGTAGAGTATGAATGGAAGAATAATATCGTGGTGGTAGAGTTGGTTGAGGAGTTTTGCTATCTACGATTTCGCTCCAAAACGAGAGGAGGAAGCGAACTGCAGGTGAGAAAGAGATAAGAACGCACGAGTAAAGTGGTGGGACTAGTATAGGGCATAGGCAAAAGAAGGTTCAAGGACAGTAAAGAATGAGAGTGCGGGTATTCGATGTGCTAGTGTGCTCAGTATTAAGCTATGTAGTGGAAATTTAGAGATGAAAGGAGCATACGAGAATTGAAAGTCTGCATGAGAGATTTTTAAAATAGTTCATAGTAATGAGTAGAAGCTGTCCAGATTATATGCTGAGAAAAGAAATAGAACGAGAAAAAATGATTGTCAGACAAATGAAAAGAGCCTGAAATTTTGAAGAGAAATTAAGAAGAGACAAGGAAAGCAGAATCGCACAAGCATCTGTACATGAGGTTATAGATAGAGAGAGGAGGGGTGACTTAGAATGTTTAAAATAGGAAAAGGAGAGATGAGAAATAAGGTACAAATGTGGTATGCAAATAAAAGGTATAAAGTGAGAGGAAGTAGAGACAGAGATGACAAAAAAGTAAAAAAAGAAAAGATAGGTGAAAATCGTCGATTCAACGTACAACAGCTAGTAACGAATGGTTGAGATGCAGGAGGAACCAGATTACTCAAAAAAGATTAAAAAAGAGTGCAAATGAAATAGAGTAATGCGATCCAGAATGGGAAAAAGTTTAAGGGCATGCAGATATTAGATAAATAAGGAAGATAATATCTGTAGAGTGTATAGGTATGAACAGGAAACATGTTTGCATGTGTTAGCGAGGTGTGCAGGTGATAAAGGGCGAGAGGAAAACATGGAAAAAAGAGTGATGTGGATTTCGAATAGAAATAGTTAGGGAAAAAAATTAATAAAGAAGCTTGAAGATCTGAGAGAGAGAAAGAGAGAGCTGGTAGCACAAAGTAGGAAAATAATAAAAAACCAATTTTGAGATTGATAATCGTAAAAGAAAATGGAAGCCAGTGCAAGGTCGCAAGCTCTTAGAAGTAAAAAAAGTGAGTAGGATGATATGTATTGAATAGGTGCTAAAATAGTATACGAGTATAAGGCTTATTTGTAATGATACATGTAATAAAATAAAGATTTATAATTGTAAGAAAAATTATCTAGCTAATATAATTCATTAATCAGTTCACAACATAAAAAACATGAAACAATAAAATTCATTAAATCATTTAAACAATTTTAACTTCATATTTTTTTTATTTTAACTTACATTTCGGAAATTTCAGTTTATCAATTATCTTTGAACTAACTTCAAAAAATTTAAGTTTCAACAGATGCAGTCAATAATTCATTAATCAGCTTACTATCATAAAAATCATTAAATAATTATTTTGCTAAAACATTCAAATAATTTTCACTTTATATGCATATTTTTTATCTTAAGTTTCTGAAAAATTTGATTTATGAATTAGGGCCAGTGCACGTCAGAAACATCAGAATCTACATGTGTTCGTTCAATTTTAGTGAAACTTGGTGAAATAATAGTGCTATGTAAGTAACATTTTATTACTTAGATCCTAAATGACTTTTTCTTCATTTTCAAAGTTTGGAAGTTGCGTGATATACAATTTTTAGTTTTAATTTTTTTAATATTGACATTTACGGAACCGCAGATTGAATTTTGTTAAAATTTCGATGTATTAAAGATAAAATGATACATTAACAGACTGGAAATCTTTAAATGAAAAATTGCAAAATTTTGCCTGCAAAAAATTCCATACAAATTTATGATTCATTTTTGCGTAAATCTCTTTTCTTGTAATTCTGGTTGAATTAGGATATGAAAATTCGCAATGAAATCGCCTTTCATTAAAAAAAATTTGATGGAGACTTCTGGTTCCAGGAATATCCTTAGTTTAGTGATACCATTTGCTGCGCTGTGCTGCCAGTGCGGCCGCTCACAAAGGATAGAAGCTGCGAATCTTTTTTTAACTTCAGATACTGTTTTCTAAACTCAGCGTAGCTTAAGTTTAATACTCAGAGGTGCTTAAAGCAAATAAAATTGTTGAGTTGTAATCGTAATTGCTATAAAAAGGTTCTATGTATTAACGAAAACTAAATGATATAGATTGCTTATTTGCATCTGATATTTCGGCATTATTATTGCTTACTTTTATCGACAAAGTGATACTTATTGAAAAAATATGTTTCCCGATATGTTTCTTCAATTTCAGAAGCAAATTTCCATTACGAGCATTCAAAATCAAAAACAGTTATGAATAAGCTTTCATAATAATTTACAAAAAATAAAAACATAATATTTAGATATAATTTAGAAAATTGAATTCAGATACTCATTGAAGCAAAATATATACATTTAAACATTCAAATAACTTTTACTTTACTTTTTTCAATTTTTACTTTTATTTTTAAAAATCTGATTTATTAGTAACCTCTTATACTAGTTTTAGAAAAAAACTGGAAAATCTTTGCGTCTTGAAACTGTATGTTTTTTAGTTACTTTGGCCAGTGGCGTAACTGTGTGCCAAAAAAAGTTGAGGACCCTCAGGTCTATAAGCCAAAAGGAATTCATTTTTGTTGTAAATTTTACAAAACTTGTATTTGGCAAGAAAGGGCTCATGGCCATTACACTAAAGCTCAGAAAAAAAAGGAAAATTTTGTCCACTGAAAGAAAAAGCAATTCGTTGTAAGTAAATATATTATTTGTTTAAAATAATAAAGAAATTATATAGATGATTTCAGTGATTGTCAGCAGCGACTCGTCCGAAACTTTCGTTTAATTACGTTACCTTGTACAAAAATTACCAAATCTATCGTTTCATTTTTGTTACGTTTTTTCTTACTAAAAGTATCAAAATATTTACATTACAATTTCAATATTCCAAATAAGGTAAGCTAAATTAAATAAATATAGTTGCATTTTGCCCCAAAAGCACAGTAACGTTTCACCCCAATAGCACGGTACGTCTAAAATGTCCGCTACTTGGCAACACTCATTTGGAACTTTCTATTGGCACTTGATTGGAAATTTCTATTATTGTCATTTTTAACAACAATTATCTTGTAACCCGTAAGAAATAGGCAAAAATAGATGGAATTTTTTAACTTTCTTAAACGGCGGTCGTTCTATTCGTTCTGTGCTATTCGGGTGACAGGATAAAAACAGAATGAAAACCACGAAAGTATTTTGTTTCATTTCGGCCAAGTCCCTGATTTTTATGGATAGTTTTAGTTTTCAGATCACAAAAAATTTCAATAAGTAGGATCACACTAGCATAGCATTTGGTGATTATTATTGTATATAAATCCTTGGTCGATGTCGCGAAAAGAAAAAATAACAAAGATATGCGATTTGAGTGGGATCCTACT
>JAUELO010051699.1:0-10069 GCA_032357855.1 Amphibolips quercusostensackenii | reverse complement strand
TGACGTTCCGAGCTCATTCTGAAAAATTTGTTGTGTACGAATCAGTATGTGTCATCAAGACCAAAGTGCACAACATAAAAGAAAAAAAAAAGAGTGAATCATTTCAATATCAGTATCTGATAATATTTTAATTTGAATTTCACGCCGCGCATGCGTACTGGAGATGCGTACCATAACGTACCATAATTTCGAGATGGCGATTCCATAGTTCGGCATGAGGTGTCTGGCAACACTGATGACGATACCTTAGATAATGGCAAGCATCAACGCACTTTTGAATACTTCATTTAAACATCTAATGGACGCCAGGCAAGGGTCTGCAAAAAAAAATTTTGTAACATTTTCAGAAACTCCTTGAAATTTGCGCCAAAATTTCTCACAGATTGATAGACGTCTCCGAAAATCGTAGTGGATCGCGCAATATTCTTAGTCGATCTGAAAGTATTTTAAAGTTAATGAAGACATTGCTTCATTCCCGAAATCAAAAGTTCACTACAGTCGAGAAGATTTTCCAAATCTTGAATACCTGTCTGTCGATTTAAATATCTGAAAAAAGTACAGGGCTTTTAAGGAGAAGTATAGGGACAAGAATAGAGAAAGGGACCCCCTAGTTAGAAGAAGATGATATTCCAAAATTTTTACACGAAACTTCAATCTAAAATTCTAAAGGCACAGAATAGAGACGTGTAAAACGTGCGACAAATTAAGATGCCAGTAAGTTGCAGCTGGTAACAACGAGGAAAGAGAAACAGATCTAGCAGATTTGCTCGGACACCACATATTCGTTGAAAATAGTCAATTTATTTTAAATCAGGGCAAAAAAAATGCTGAACGAAAAATTGTGGGTTAATATCTTATGCAGTGCCACCCTTCGAATATGGTTTAGGTAGAATTGCATTAAATATCTGAGCCCAGGGAAACTAAAAAGGGTGGCAGGTCTGTTCCCCTAGCCAAAAACTACTCTCAGAGTAAATTATACACTTAGCCCAAGTGTAAGCATATCAGAATTTTGGGATATTTTTGGGGTCTTTAAAACACTAATAAATTATTCTACAAAATCAACCTTAACACCAAAAAACAACTAATGATGTAAAACTTAGCGAATAAGTACAAGAAAACGTATATCATAGGTCTGACCTGGTTTTTAGCTGACTACAAATAATAAAATTAATTGCCCATTAACAACCCATGATACTCAAAGCTACTTCTAATTTGAAATAAAGATATTAAATAAAAACAAAACAAATGTGAGTTACAAGTCAATCATTTATGCGGGCTTCATAAAATATGTCCAAAGAGTCTCTGAATAAGATATTTTAATTAAAAATAATTAGGGACTCGGCCGAAACTTTAGTACTATTGCGTTATTGATAGAAAAAATTATATTTTACCAATCTTTGATCTGCTATCTCTAGATTTAGCCGAAATTATATAATATTTTAAATTATACCAATGATTGGATGAAAATTATTTTGTTTAACTGATGGTAATGAATAGGAACGAAAGTTTCTGTTTGGTCCCTGAAAATTATTATCCCAAACACCTTCCCAAGACTCTAATTTCATATCTTCATCCCCGCAGTGATACTCAACCACCCCAAAAGTTAACTCTTAGTACATACATTTAACTAACACTGTCTCAGCTGCCAATACCTAAATCAGACAAAGAAATTTGAAATAATGTTAAATGCTTCTTGTTTCGTTGATAAAACTCTTACTCAGTGCTTTGACTTAAATTATTTAAATTATTTAACGCACATTTATTGATATTATTTGAGTTTATTTTATACTTGTTGATTTGCAATGTTATTCGTAGCTTATGTAGTCACCATGATGCTTCTCGAAATTTTTAAGTTGATCCACTACAAGATGGTCGATAGATCGATAAACTTCGAATATTGATAATTTGAATTTAAAAATATATTTAGAATTGGCGTAGCATAATAAAGCACAAATTATTGTTTAAGTTGGTTCATTTTGAACATTTCGCTCACTTTGAAAGCTTTACGTTTCAACTAACAAGCAAAACACTTTCATCAAGAATAATAATAATCGAATACATACTGAGAATAATAAGCAACTGTCTTTCAAAGTCATCAGTTTCTATTGGTAACAAACAGATTTAAAAAAATGGTCGTTTAAAAAGTCCATTGTGTGTTTTCACTGTCACAACTCTACTGATTTTATCTGCTCCGGGATTTAACTCAACGATCCTGCCCATTTGCCATTTTAGAGGTGGTAAATTGTCATCTCCGATAACGATTTAGGCACCCAGAAATTTTAAGTCACCTGTTGAACTCTTTAATATCGAGACAGACGATTCTTCTTGACTTCTCAAAGATCCTCGACAGGCAGAGTAAGAAGTGAGCTTCCGATAAGAAAGTAAGCAGGTTTTAAAGGATTTAGATTATTGGGATCGTTGGATGAAGGATAAAGTGGTCGATAATTGAGTGCTGCCTCAATCTAAATCAACACTGCGTACATTTCTTCGAATGCAAAATTGGAGTTTTTTAAATCCCAAATAACACCTAAAGTCCTTGTATCCTTTGGATCAGATATAGACTTTTCAGTCTGAATGTGCTCCTTTTGTTCCAAGATAAGTGGATTATTTGTTTTCCACTTTCTTAAATTGAATTTAGCACTCTGGTGTATTGGTATAAGATCTGATCGTAGTTGATGCGCTTCTTTAATCGTTTGATTAATGACTCTGGTCTCCAAATGATGCGTTTCAGAGACCGCTCATCTTTCTAAATGATTAACTAACTATAAATTTGTTCAATGTTCACTGAACTCACGTATGGATGCGTTCTGTATCTACGTAGAATACTAAAGAGGTAATTCTAAATGACCGGACCTACGTTCTGGACATCATTGATGGATACGCCGTTTGATGTTTCAACTAAAACGTCAAAAACGATTCTGACCTTTGGCGTTGCACTGGATTTCTTAAAAACTGGATGATGCGGCAGGTAACACAGAGGAAGATCAGCCTCGACATTATCTTCCTCAATCTATGTCATGCGCCCTAGTTCCAGATAATTGTTGACAATTCCAATATAGTTTTCTTTTAAAATTGGTTTTTTGTCAAGACGTCTTTCGACTGCGTAGAATCTTCTTTGAGTGATCTGCTGTGATACTCCTTATTGCTGTGAAATGTTTTTCACAGGCACCTTCTTCTTTAGAAAGTGCTTTACATGATTTATAGTTATTTTCGATCTTCTAGAATGAAGATACCTATTCCTGAAGCTTCTTATCATGATCAACAGTCAAGGAAAAACTACTTACTTGAAAAGACTTAGTTTCTGGAATAGTAATTTGACCAATGAACATGTAGAAATATTTCCCAGTTGGCTAATTCAATTTTACCGATACAGAGAAGATACAAGGAATGTCCTGCTTATATCAAGATATCGACTTGAACAGGCGTACTGTAGGTGGGATCAGCAAGATTGATACTGGCTGGTATCTCGCTGGCTGAGATATTAGGTAGTGCCTTTGATTATTTTCCTGTTACCCTTTTAGTCACTAGACAATTCAAGGCACCCTTGTATCTGTTGTAAATTTATTGGAGAGTGATTTGGGTTTTATGGTAAATGCTCATAGTCATGTTGTCAATGATCCCAACAGTTTTTGTGATGAAATTAGACTGTGATCCGTTGTCATAAAAAACTCTGCATGTTTGTAGATTTCCTTCGGAATCTGATATATTTACCAGGGCTGTGCCCAACATCACGGTTTTTGCCAATTCTCGTGAGTGATGAGCGGTGATATCCTACTCCATGTGTGTTCAAATGTTTTTTAATGTTGATTGAGGATTAAGAGTGAAAATGGAGTGTTGTGTGGATGTGGATTCGTTGTGTAAAAGACTATTGTGTCTCTGGCCACACTTTTCACAAGAGCCTGAAAAGCATTTATTTGTAGGGTGATTAGGTCTGAGACAATTGTTAAATAATCTTGCAGATTCTGCTGATTTAAATTGAGATTCTACTGTCGCGTGTAAGAAAGTTTGACAAGAATATATAGCATGATTACCTTTGCAGATTGGACATTCTTTTTTGTGTGCAAGAAAATGAGAAGTTGTATTATTTGAGTTTTTTGACACTTAGTTTGCTTGTTCTAATCGTTATGTGTCAAGGACTTTAGGATTTGACAACGGGCTTTTAAAAATTTTCTTAAGTTCGCGAAAGTAGGAAGCTTTGATTCTGATTTTGAAACTTTTATTTCCTATTCGCGTTTCGTGGCATAATCGAATTTTGTACTTACCAAATGTATTAGTAAGTTGTCCCACTGATCGTCTGGTTTGAATGTTGTGTGTGAGAGATTCCGGAATTTCTCTTGATGCAATACATTCTCTTGCATGACCCATATTACTGTAATAATCATTTTCTTCAAAATCTACGCCATTAGGTAATTCCGTATCTACTTTGTCACATTCAACACAAAACTCAATCTAAGTTTGGATATTATTAAATGTATCCCACAATTTTTTAGCATGTGATATACGTAATCCAAAATCTGCAATGTGAGTGGAACTATTGATTTTTTTAATGTGAAGTCATTTTGATGTTTCTATGGCTATTTTGCTTCATGTTGACTTAGATTAAACAAGGATGAAAAATAAGGAATGAGAAAAACAAAGGAATCTGAAACTCAGCTTGTTTTGATGAACCTCACCTCTATTTGTATTTTGATCCTCTCTATGTTTAAATTTCTTCCTTCTATCCAGTATTTAATGACTATCGATTAGACTCCCCAAGTTGTTAAAATTATTTTGTTTATAAATTTCTGTTGATCGATGCTGTTTAGATTTGGAGGTTAATCGCGTACGCCGTTGTTGTGATAAGAGACATGCCTCAAAAATGCTTTCTTTACAATGTGCTTCGGATATCCAATGAATCCGGCTCGATAAGGCCCAAAATATGTTAGATACTTCTTGTTTCATTAATAAAACTCTTGCTTAGTGCCTTGGGTTAAATTATTTCAATGATTTAACGCACATTCATTGATATTATTTAAGTCTATTTTATACTCGTCTAACTGCAATATTGTTTGTGACTTCTGCTGTCGCCATGCTGCTTCTCGAACCTTTTAAATCGATCTACTACAAAGACAATCGATACATCAATGAACCTTGAATGTCGATAATTTAAACTTAAAAACATATTTAGAATTGGCGTAGCATAATAAAGCACAACTTGTTGTTCAACTTGGTTAAGTTTAGACAAATAAACAATAATGACCTTCATACACCTTCAAATAACTTTCAGTTATATCCTCATCAAAATGTCATAATAATAATATTCACCCTAAAGACTTTTCCAAGTTGACATGCACATACAAACACAGTAACATTGAGCAATATAAAAAACAACCTCTAACAACACTTTCCTATTCTATTCCATATCTCTATTGCCGCGATACTAATCAACAATTCTCGAAAACTACCCCTAGTACATTTACTGAACCTGCCTTTAAATAAAACAACCATAACAATTTGAACTAAAAAATAATAACTCCAGACAACTTACGAATGCTCTAGTTAATATCAACATCGCCGCAGTAACATTAAACAACCCTAAATAGTAACCCTAGTATATTTAACAAATAGTATCTCCGCTGTCTCTAGCCAAAACAGTTTAAAAAATTAAAATTAAAAATATTTACCTCAACTATTTCTAAAGACTCTAGTTCACATACCTATCGCCGCGATAATAATTCCTAGAGAACTCCTCTAGCACATTTAGTGAATTCCATATCAGCTGACTTCATGCAAAAAGATAGGTATTTAAACAGCACGATCAGCATTTGCCCTAATCCTCATTTCTCCTAAAAAATCACTAGACTTGCGGGCAATGTAGAAATAAATAAAAGGGATTCGCGCTTGTGAATTGGGTGAATATCGTCATGAAAGAAGACGTTAGGTGGCGCTTGTGGGAATTCCTTACCGTTTAGATTTACTTCTACTTTTAAAATATGATAGAGAAAATAGAAAACGGGAAAAAGATTGGATTATTTCAAAAAGAGAAAACTGTAAAGTAAATATGTAATCATTTAATACTTATGAATACAAGGCAATGTTTGGATTGAAAATGATGCACATAATTGATTTTTCAATTGTAAAATTTAAGAACCTGAAATTTAAAAACTGAAAGTTGAGATGCCATGACGTTTTTTCAAAGGTCTTACTGTTCTAATGATTAAACTTGTTAGTTTAGGTATTGCAATTACATCCTCCTCGGGGTAGTGGTGTTAAGAACTGAAATTTGAAATACTCGGATAAATGTTTGAAGGTCTTACTGTTCTAAAAATTAAGCCTGGCAATCCAAGTGTTAAAATTACAGCTTCTTTGAAAAAGTGGTGTTAAAAACTAAAATTTAAAATACCCGGATGGTTTTCAAAGGGCCTTACTGTTCTAAAAATTGAACCAGGTAGTTAAGGTGTTAAAATAACATCTTCATCGGGGAAGTGTGGCTTAAAACTAAAATTTAAAATACCCAGATGGTTCTTCTTAGATCTTACTGTTCTAATAATTAAGCCTGGAAATCCCAGTGTTAAAAATTCATCTTCTTCGGGAAAGTAGTGTTAAGAACTGAAATTTGAAATACTTGGATGATTTTTTAAAGGCCTTACTATTCTAATAATTAAACCAGGTAGTATAGGTGTTAAAATTACATCTTTCTCGGGAAAGTGATGTTAAGAACTTAAATTTAAATACCCAGATGGTTTTTTAAAGGTCTTACTGTTTTAAGAGCCTGGCAATCCAAGTGTTAAAATCACATCTTCCTCGGCGAAGTAGTGTAATTTGAAATACTCGTATAGGTTTTCAAAGATCTAAATTTTCTAGTAATTAAACCTGGTAGTTGATGTGTTAAGATTTCATCTTTCTCAGGGAAGTGATCTTAAGAACTGAAATTTGAGATGCCCAGATGGTTTTTCAAAGGTCTTAATGTTCTAATAATTCAACCTGTTAGTTCACGAGTTGAAATTACATCTTCCTCGGAAAAGCAGTGTTAAGAACTGAAATTTGATATACCCAGATGCTTTCTCAGAGGTTTTACTTTTCTAATAATTAAGCCTGGTAGTTCCGGTGTTGAAACTACGTCTTTTACGGGGAAGTATTATTAAGAACTGGAATTTGAAATAACCGAATGGTTTTTTAAAGGTCTTGCTATTCTTGTAATTAAACCTGGTATACCACGTTTTGAAATCACATTTTCTTTGGGAAAATAGGGTTAAGAACTGAAATTTGCGATGCACGGATGGCTTTTTAAAGGTCCTAATATTCTAATAATGATGCCTAGTGATTTAAGTATAGAAATTACATATTCATTGAAAAAGTGGTGTTAGAAACTGAAATTTGAAATACCCGGATGGTTTGTTAAGGTTTTACTTTTCTAAAAAATAAACCTGGTAGTTTAAATGTTGAAATTACATCTTTTTCGGAGAAGTAATGTTAAGAACTGAAATTTGACATACCTAGATGCATTTTCAGAGATGTGATTGTTCTAGTAATTAAACTAGGTAGTCCAGCTGTTGAAATCACTTCTTCCGTGGAAAAGTGTTGTTTAAAACTAAAATTTAAGACGCTTGGATGGTTTTTTAAAGGCCTTACTGTTCTAATAATTCAACCTGGTAACGCAGGTGTTGAAAATACATCTTCCACGGGGAAGTATTGTTAAGAACTAAAATTTGAAACACCTGTATGGTTTTTCAAAGGTCTGAATTTTCTAGTAATTCAACCTGGTAGTCCACGTGTTGAAAACACATTTTCCTCGACGAAGTAGTGTTAGGAACTGAAACTTGAAATACCCGAATAGTTTTTGAAAGGTCTTACTCTTCTAATGATTAAACCTGGAAGTTTAGGTGTTAAAATTAGATCTTTCTCAGAAAACTATTGTTAACGACTGAAATTTGGAACACCCGGATGGTTTTTTAAAGGTCTGGCTATTCTAATAATTAAACCTGGTAGTCAAGATGTTGAAATAACATCTGCCTTGGGAAAGTAATGTTGATAACTGAAATTTGAAATACCCAGTTGCTTTTTCGAAGTTTTGATTCTTCTATGATTTGAACCAGGTAGTCATTCTCGGGGAAGTAGAGTTAAAAACTGAAATTTGATATGTCCGGATGGTTTTTTAAAGGTCTTGCTGTTTTAATTAATAAACTTGGTAGCTTAGGTGTTAAAATTACATCTTTCTCTGGGAAGTGGTGTTAAGAACTGACATTTGAGATGCACAGATGGATTTTTAAAGGTATTACTGTTTTGATAATTAAACCTGGTAATTAATCTGTTAAAATCACACATTTTTTTGGGAAGTGGTTTTCAGAAATCAAATTCAAAATAACTGAATGATTTTTTTAAGTTTTGATTGTTCTAGTAATTAAACCAGGTAGTCCAGGTTTTGAAATCACATCTTCCTGGGGAAAGTATTGTTAAGAACCAAAATTTGAGGTGCCCGGATGGTTTTTTTAAAGTCTTACTGTTCTAATAATTAAACTTGGTAGTTCACGTGTTGAAATCACATCTTTCTCGGAAAAGTAGTGTTAGGAACTGAAATTTGAAATACCTGTATGCCATTTCAAAGGTCTGATTATCCTAGTTACTGAAACAGGTAGTCCAGGTGTTAAAATCACATCTTTCTCGGGGAAGTGGAGTTAAGAACTAAAATTTTGGATGCCCGGATGTTTTTCCAAAGGTCCTACTGTTCTAATAAATAGACTTGGTAGCTTAGGTGTTGAAATTACATTCTTCTCGAGGAATTGTTGTCGAGAACTAAAATTTGAGATGCCCAGATGTATTTTCAAAGGTCTTACTCTTCTAATAATTAAACCTGGTAAATTAGGTGTTAAAATCACACCTTTCTCGGCGAAGTGGTGTTCAGAAATGGAATTTCAAATACCTGGATACTTTTTCAAAGGTCTGACTGTTCTAGTAATCAAACCAGGTAGTCCAGGTTTTAAAATCACATCATCCTGGGGAAAGTAGTGTCAAGGACTGAAATTTGAGATGCACAGATTGTTTTTGAAAGGTCTTACTGTTCTGAAAAATCAATTTGGCAGCTTAGGTGTTAAAATAACATCCCTCTCGTGGAAGTGGTGTTGAGAACAAGAATTTGAGATGACCGGATGCTTTATTAAAGGTCTTACTGTTCTAATTAATAAACTTGGTAGCTGAGGTGTTAAAATTACATCTTTTTTAAGGAAGTTGTGTTGAGAACCAAAACTTGGGGTGCCCGGATGCTTTTTCAAAGGTCTAATTGTCCTAGTATTAAACCAGGTAGTACAGGTGTTAAAATCACATCTTTTGGGGGACTGGAGTTTAGAACTGGAATTTGGGGTGCTCGGATGTTTTTATAAGGGTCTTACTGTTCTAATTAATAAACTTGGTAGCTTAGGTTTTAAAATTACATCTTTCTAGAGAAAGTGGTGTTGAGAACCGAAACTTGAGGTGTCCGAATGGTTTTTCGAAGGTCTTATTGTTCCAATAATTAAACCTGGTAGTTCACGTGTTGAAATCACCTCTTCAGGAAAGTTTACTTAGGAACTGAAATTTGAAATACCTGGATGCTTTTTCAAAAGTCTGATTATCCTAGTTATTAAACCAGGTAGTCCAGGTGTTAAAATCACATCTTTCTAAGGGAAGTAAAGGTAATAACTGAAATTTGGGGTACTCGGATGTTTTTATAAGTGTCTTACTGTTTTAATTGATAAACTTGGTAGCTTAGGTGTTAAAATTACACCTTTTTCGAGGAAGTGGTGTTGAGAACCAAAACTTGAGGTGCCCGGGTGCTTTTTCAAAGCTCTTACTGTTCTTATAATTGAACCTGGTAGTTCACGTGTTGAAATCAACTCTTCTTCGGGAAAGTAGTGTTAGGAACTGAAATATGAAATAGCCGGATGCTTTTTCAAAGGTCTGATTGTCATAGTTATTGAACCAGGTAGTCCAGGTGTTAAAATCACATCTTTCTCGGGGAAGTGATGTTAAGAACTGAAATTTGAGATGCTCAGATGGATTTTCAAAGGTCTTACTGTTCTAATAATTAAACCTAGCAATTTAAGTATTAAAATCA